>SKCR01048775.1:0-40035 GCA_019454045.1 Zanthoxylum bungeanum | reverse complement strand
CTTCATTTCAATATCAATTAAACATGCTCAATCAAATAATTTAACCAAATCATGCTCAAAATCAATTTACCCAATTTTAAGCCCTAAACTTTTCATGCTTGAACCTAGGCTCTTGATGCCATTGTTGGAGATCAAAATCATCAACCAAATCTGAAATTTCTGGACAAAAATCTGCATGCAGTAGGCGTGTACTTTGGAGGGCAAAACTTGATTTTGTTCGTCGTTTTATTGAACAACCGATCGATGTGAGTATTCCGCTATCTCCGTTGATGTGTTCACATATTATTCATGCTTGTTTGATGATCTTGGGACCTAATTAGAAACCAACAATGGCATCAAGAGCCTAGGTTCAAGCATGAAAAGTTTAGGGCTTAAAATTGGGTAAATTGATTTTGAGCATGATTTGGTTAAATTGTTTGATTAAGCATGTTTATTTGATATTTAATGGAAGTTTGATTTGATCAATTTCAGGAAAAATCGTTTGGAACAATTTTTCCCCAAAAAGTTCACCTTAGCCGAAAGTGATGTTGCTTGGAGTTCTTGGAATTTTTTTTCATTTTGATTCATTGGATGAGTTATAATGATGATGGATGATGTTAATTTGAAGTCAATTTGATTGAATTTTGAATTAAACAAAAATCCCCAAATTGATTCACTTTGGCCGAATGGTATAGCCCTATTTAAGTCTTGGATTTTTTGATTTTTGATAATTGGATGTATTGGAAATAACTCGGGAAGTTGATTTAATGTCGATTGTGGATTAATAGGATTAAAACCGAATAGGACATGAAATCCATCCCTTGGCCGAGACATTTGTGCATGTATATGGGTTTAGGCCAAATGGATTGGATCCAATTAGGCCCAAAACCGCTTTCATAAAGCCCA
This sequence comes from Zanthoxylum bungeanum, assembly GCA_019454045.1. Taxonomy (NCBI): domain Eukaryota; kingdom Viridiplantae; phylum Streptophyta; class Magnoliopsida; order Sapindales; family Rutaceae; genus Zanthoxylum; species Zanthoxylum bungeanum. The sequence goes on along the minus strand of SKCR01048775.1, from coordinate 39,150 downwards.
AATGCGACTTAATGAACCTTTAAAGTTTAATTGGGCCTAATGGGCCTAAATTGATTTCTAGGCTTATGGGGTTACTCCTTGATTGGGCTTTGGTTGCCAAAGCCCATGCCTTAAAGAAATTAATTGAAAGCCCATTGGACTCGAATTAACTAACATTGGATGATAATCGGGCTTTGAGACCCGTAACGATTAAATTTGGAATTTAAGTCGAAAAAGTTTATTAATAAAGTGTAATATTTAATTTGGAATTAAATAGTGAATTAGTATTAAATACATATTAAATTGGATTTAATGATGTAGTTTAATTTAATTCTAGAATTCGTACTTCGAGTACTTATTCGCAAAACGAGTTTGACTCGCACAAAAAAATCAAATCGTTGTTTGAACATTGGATGATCACTAATTATCAGATTAATTAATTTGATTAGATTGATTGATAACATGCTATGTGTGAATACAATCAACGGAGATAGCGGAATACTCACATCGATCGGTTGTGCGACAAAACGACGAATAAAATCATTTTCTTCCTTGTGCTCACTGTCACAGATTCGGTCACTACATAGCAGTGGGGACTTCCTCCATTTCAGATTTTGAGCTGCGAAACAGAGCTCCTAGCTTCGTCGGACGGATCCCGGCTCATGGGTGAACTTCCCTAACACCTTAGCAAGTTTCGTAAGTGTGCTAGCACTTGAGATTTTGCCACAAAATCCCACTCCAAGCTTCCCTATTGCTCACGGTTTTGATGATGAAAAACCAGTGAAGAAGATGCCCATTTGGGCGTGAGAGATGGAGAGAAAATAGAGAAGGAGAGTTGTCTTCATTTGGTTCCAAACCGTAGTGAGTGTTCTAGGAGAGAGAAGTGAAAAATGAAAAATATGTATATGTATTATTAAAATGATTTCCAAAACCATTAACAATACATTAATCATTTTCCAAATTTCAAAAGTAAAAAGCATTCAACAAATGCTTCATCCACTAACCCAACCACTAACTTATATATTATAAAAAGAAGTTAGTGGAAATATCCACCAAAAACTTATTATAAAATAATCAAAGTGGATTTCTCCACTAAATAATATATATTAAACAATGGTTGGTGGAAACATCCACCAACAACTATCATTTAAATAATGATAGTGGTGGTCCCACCACCAAATATATATTATAATATAATATTAGAAGTGGGTCCCACCGAATATTATATTCCAAATACAATTCGGTATTTGCGGCAACGCGACGAAGCTCGGGTTCGGTCTCGTTAATTCCGAATTAACGAATTTTCCGTTGCGACGTAAATAATAATGCCTCGCAAAATTATAAAGTCGCTCGCAAATTAATTCCGAAATAATTCGCTTGCCCGAAATTAAAATCCAATTTTAACTTTGCGTCGAAATCCAATTTCCGCTAATATATCAAATATATTATTTTATCGATTAATTCCAAATTAATCATTCTCTCTCTTTAATTAATATTTTATCCCAGATAAAATATCTCCGTAATTAATCCCAGATTAATTTTCTCTCTCATCAATTTAATCTCAGATTAATAATGGAGTGCGAGTTATACGTCATCGGTGTATCTTTGGGAAGCGACCCATGAGATCCCCGGATGTATTAGCAGTAAATACGGTCGTCGGAGTATCCGAATCATGTACGTACCAAGTACTACGTTCTACCGATTTACTAGACAAGGTCGGCTTCTAGCAAAGCACCAAGCCTACCCAATTCTCCGGAAATATCCTTACAGGAATAAAGGATCTGTATCAGGCGTAGTATACTAAGTATCGTGCATATCGGTCCAGTATCGGATAGTCACGTGCTAGGCTTGGGGCTGGAGTTGTGTCTGCCCCGTACGAAACACATGTCGGATGTCTGGTAACTAGTCTCTCTAATCAGATATACATGACCTAGTCATAATATCCCGATGGTTGCGCAACACTTAAGAGTACTAATACCGTATCCTACGTGACATCATCTCCACTATGACTGGAGTGATACTTCTGTCTTGACATCACACCCAATACTCTACGATTCTCAATATACCCAGAATTGGCGTACACAGAACCGGTTAAAGCCCTGGACGACCTCAACCAAAGTATATTGATTGTCGTAAGTATTAGCGGTGCAAGTCTCAGGTTAAGACCAAATACACCTACCCTGATTTCGGACTCCCATAGACACATAGTCATACTACCAATGGGATTCCGAGGGGGTCTAGCCAGAGCGAAGCTGTTTCCCGTACCATCGGTGAAACACAACCTCCTATCGCACTTGCATAAGTATCCTATACTTAAATATATGAGACTATGCCGTTGTGCCCTCACAACGCGCACAAGTGCAATACTAGCCTATTCCGCATTATCGATGTCATATCTCGATAATACTACGACTAGGGATATTTAATGATTTATCCTACGTGGACTGATACTGTCTCATATCATTCTCCGTCCAGGAACAAATCATAAGGACCTCTCTTCATTTATACATCTATGGTGATCTAATAACAAATGATGAGAGTGCAATTTCCTTGTCACATAGTTAATTTATACAACAACACCGTGATCTGTACAAATAGTGACGCTATGGGTCATATTATCCAACAATCTCCCACTTGGCACATAGCCAGTCACTCAAGTGTCATACACCCGAACTATGTACGGTTCGCTCAAATTGATGAGAAAAGCTTTTGTTAGCGGATTTGCGGTCTCACCGTGACTGTATAATACTACAGACGATCTATGGCTAACAGATCTGTTGTTTTTCCACTTTTACCAAGTAAATGTGTTTTAGGCACTTTGCCCAATAAACTAGATTCGTAGACTTTATTTGAATGGAATCAAATTAGTCCGAGTACCCACTCTTCGAAAGTGTGGATATACAAGTCTTGTTTAATTGTGTCCTAGACAACAAAACCACATTTAAGTTTCTTAACTGATCAAATCAGTTTGAGTTGTTTATTTGTCATTATTTATTTATGAGATTTATTTATATTCAAAATATAAATTTTGTCGCTCACATCTAATGTGTTTATCTCAATATAATCTTTATATAATGAAACACTTGAAGTTAGAGCCTTGCTCGTTCTTCAATTCCTTCATGTCTTCTTTTATCTTTCCAAAAGATTATAATGATTTTGTCTTTTCCCTTTTCAATACTCCAGAAGCTTTTAGCTTTCTAGAATATCGAATTAAAATGCGCCTTACGCTATTTACCTATGACAAGCTTAATGGATTAAGCACTTTGCTTAACTCCGGGCTTAGGCATAATACATTATTTTATCAAATAAACACAACCTCCTATCGCACTTGCATAAGTATCCTATACTTAAATATATGAGACTATGCCGTTGTGTCCTCACAACGCGCACAAGTGCAATACTAGCCTATTCCGCATTATCGATGTCCTGTCTCGATAATACTACGACTAGGGATATTTAATGATTTATCCTACGTGGACTGATACTGTCTCATATCATTCTCCGTCCAGGAACAAATCATAAGGACCTCTCTTCATTTATACATCTATGGTGATCTAATCACAAATGATGAGAGTGCAATTTCCTTGTCACATAGTTAATTTGTACAACAACACCGTGATCTGTACAAATAGTGACGCTATGGGTCATATTATCCAACAATCTCCCACTTGGCACATAGCCAGTCACTCAAGTGTCATACACCCGAACTATGTACGGTTCGCTCAAATTGCTGAGAAAAGCTTTTGTTAGCGGATTTGCATGATTATCGTCTGATGTAATTTATTCGATCATCACATCGCCACGATGTATGATCCTAACGTATCAGATGAATATAGAAGTATATATCTGGATCGTTGATGAGACCATTATTTCTTTAGCCTATGCTGACGCCTAGCTCAGCAGCTAACAGAACTATATCTAATCTAATTAGATATATTATCGACCCATGAGATCCCCGGATGTATTGGCAGTAAATACGGTCGTCGGAGTATCCGAATCATGTACGTACCAAGTACTACGTTCTACCGATTTACTAGACAAGGTCGGCTTCTAGCAAAGCACCAAGCCTACCCAATTCTCCGGAAATATCCTTACAGGAATAAGGGATCTGTATCAGGCGTAGTATACTAAGTATCGTGCATATCGGTCCAGTATCGGATAGTCACGTGCTAGGCCTGGGGCTGGAGTTGTGTCTGCCCCGTACGAAACACATGTCGGATGTCTGGTAACTAGACTCTATAATCAGATATACATGACCTAGTCATAATATCCCGATGGTTGCGCAACACTTAAGAGTACTAATACCGTATCCTACGTGACATCATCTCCACTATGACTGGAGTGATACTTCCGTCTTGACATCACACCCAATACTCTGCGATTCTCAATATACCCAGAATTGGCGTACACAGAACCGGTTAAAGCCCTGGACGACCTCAACCAAAGTATATTGATTGTCGTAAGTATTAGCGGTGCAAGTCTCAGGTTAAGACCAAATACACCTACCCTGATTTCGGACTCCCATAGACACATAGTCATACTACCAATGGGATTCTGAGGGGGTCTATCCAGAGCGAAGCTGTTTCCCGTACCATCGGTGAAACACAACCTCCTATCGCAGTTGCATAAGTATCCTATACTTAAATATATGAGACTATGCCGTTGTGCCCTCACAACGCGCACAAGTGCAATACTAGCCTATTCCGCATTATCGATGTCCTGTCTCGATAATACTACGACTAGGGATATTTAATGATTTATCCTACGTGGACTGATACTGTCTCATATCATTCTCCGTCCAGGAACAAATCATAAGGACCTCTCTTCATTTATACATCTATGGTGATCTAATCACAAATGATGAGAGTGCAATTTCCTTGTCACATAGTTAATTTGTACAAGCATGAACATATGTGTGAATACAATCAACGGAGATAGGGGAATACTCACATCAATCGGTTGTGCGACAAAACGACGAACAAAATCATTTTCTTCCTTGTGCTCACTGTCACAGATTCGGTCACTACATAGCAGTGGGGACATCCTCCATTTCAGATTTTGAGCTACGAAACAGAGCTCCTAGCTTCGTCGGACGGATCCCGGCTCATGGGTGAACTTCCCTAACACCTTAGCAAGTTTCGTAAGTGTGCTAGCACTTGAGATTTTGCCACAAAATCCCACTCCAAGCTTCCCTATTGCTCACGGTTTTTGATGATGAAAAACCAGTGAAATAGATGCCCATTTAGGCGTGAGAGATAGAGAGAAAAGAGAGAATGAGAGTTGTCTTCATTTGGTTCCAAACCGTAGTGAGTGTTCTAGGAGAGAGAAGTGAAAAATGAAAAATATGTATATGTATTATTAAAATGATTTCCAAAACCATTAACAATACATTAATCATTTTCCAAATTTCTAAAGTAAAAAGCATTCAACAAATGCTTCATCCACTAACCCAACCACTAACTTATATATTATAAAAAGAAGTTAGTGGAAATATCCACCAAAAAAACTTATTATGAAATAATCAAAGTGGATTTCTCCACTAAATAATATATATTAAACAATGGTTGGTGGAAACATCCACCAACAACTATCATTTAAATAATGATAGTGGTGGTCCCACCACCAAATATATATTATAATATAATATTAGAAGTGGGTCCCACCGAATATTATATTCCAAATACAATTCGGTATTTGCGGCAACGCGACGAAGCTCGGGTTCGGTCTCGTTAATTCCGAATTAACGAATTTTCCGTTGCGAAGTAAATAATAATGCCTCGCAAAATTATAAAGTCGCTCGCAAATTAATTCCGAAATAATTCGATTGCCCGAAATTAAAATCCAATTTTAACTTTGCGTCGAAATCCAATTTCCGCTAATATATCAAATATATTATTTTATCGATTAATTCCAAATTAATCATTCTCTCTCTTTAATTAATATTTTATCCCAGATAAAATATCTCCGTAATTAATCCCAGATTAATTTTCTCTCTCATCAATTTAATCTCAGATTAATAATGGAGTGCGAGTTATGCGTCATCGGTGTATCTTTGGGAAGCGACCCATGAGATCCCCGGATGTATTGGCAGTAAATACGGTCGTCGGAGTATCCGAATCATGTACGTACCAAGTACTACGTTCTACCGATTTACTAGACAAGGTCGGCTTCTAGCAAAGCTCCAAGCCTACCCAATTCTCCGGAAATATCCTTACAGGAATAAAGGATCTGTATCAGGCGTATTATACTAAGTATCGTGCATATCGGTCCAGTATCGGATAGTCACGTGCTAGGCCTGGGGCTGGAGTTGTGTCTGCCCCGTACGAAACACATGTCGGATGTCTGGTAACTAGTCTCTATAATCAGATATACATGACCTAGTCATAATATCCCGATGGTTGCGCAACACTTAAGAGTACTAATACCATATCCTACGTGACATCATCTCCACTATGACTGGAGTGATACTTCCGTCTTGACATCACACCCAATACTCTACGATTCTCATTATACCCAGAATTGGCGTACACAGAACCGGTTAAAGCCCTGGACGACCTCAACCAAAGTATATTGATTGTCGTAAGTATTAGCGGTGCAAGTCTCAGGTTAAGACCAAATACACCTACCCTGATTTCGGACTCCCATAGACACATAGTCATACTACCAATGGGATTTCGAAGTCTATCCAGAGCGAAGCTGTTTCCCGTACCATCGTTGAAACACAACCTCCTATCGCACTTGCATAAGTATCATATACTTAAATATATGAGACTATGTCGTTGTGCCTTCACAACGCGCACAAGTGCAATACTAGCCTATTCCGCATTATCGATGTCCTGTCTCGATAATACTACGACTATGGATATTTAATGATTTATCCTACGTGGACTGATACTGTCTCATATCATTCTCCGTCCAGGAATAAATCATAAGGACCTCTCTTCATTTATACATCTATGGTGATCTAATCACAAATGATGAGAGTGCAATTTCCTTGTCACATAGTTAATTTGTACAACAACACCGTGATCTGTACAAATAGTGACGCTATGGGTCATATTATCCAACAATCTCCCACTTGGCACATAGCCAGTCACTCAAGTGTCATACACCCGAACTATGTACGGTTCGCTCAAATTGCTGAGAAAAGCTTTTGTTAGCGGATTTGCATGATTATCGTCTGTTGTAATTTATTCGATCATCACATCGCCACGATGTATGATCCTAACGTATCAGATGAATATAGAAGTATATATCTGGATCGTTGATGAGACCATTATTTCTTTAGCCTATGCTGACGCCTAGCTCAGCAGCTAACAGAACTATATCTAATCTAATTAGATATATTATCGACCCAAATGGCTTCTATTGCTGCCTCAGCTACAGCAATGATCCGTATTTGTTGTTTATACGGTAACAGTATCTTGCTTGGAAGATTTCCAGCTCACTGTTCCGTTATTCAAACTTTATAGTACCACGGTATTTACCGGTTTGGAAACTTGCAGCAGTGATCCTAGTCACTTCAAGTTCTCATTCTCCATAGTTTAAGACAGCATCTTTAGTTCTCTAAGATACTAACAGATGTTCTTAACTTCAATCCAATGACTTTCATTTGGATTGTCCTGATTGTGACTCCATATGCTCAAAGCATATGAGACACCGAATCACGTACATTTTAAATGTACAATTTCCCAGAGAGTGTTGACAACTTCAAATCTATCCCAGTAGATCTTTATTCCTTGAATAAAGGTTGTTATTCCTAAGAATTCTACGGAGAATTTATCTCGAAAGCCGGGCTTTCGTCAATAGTTTTATGGGAATTTCATTTCCAAGAAATGAGATATATATTATCATTATTATATACATTTACTGTCAGTGCGCTCCCACTAACCTCCTTATATACACAAGAATTATTTCATTTTGAATTAAATCATAAACCATTATGATTATATCAAAACGTCAATTCCAAGAACCTAATGCTTGCTTCAATCCAAACATGGATCGAATAACCTGCAAACCTTGTTTGCTAGTTTTGATACGAAAAAATCGTCAGGATGTTATAAACATCCTTCAAAAGGTTTCCGTTTAAGGAAAGCGATTTTGATCTTTAACTGACACATTTCATAAATGAAATGCATAGCTTCAGCAACCATTATCCAAATGGATTCACAGTGGCAACAGGTAAAAGGTTGAACCGTAATCAACACAATATTCACGCTAAAACTGCACCCAATAAGCCTCCATCATCCAGCAGCAAACTGCAGCCCCTGAACATTCCATTTAGTCTTCACTGCACATCCTTCCTCCTAACACGCAAATAGCCCTCCATCTGCCTCTGAAGTTGACGCCACTGCAGCCCCTTTATTGCACCCTTAACGAGCCATAAACAGCCCCAAACATTACCCTAAAGTCGCACAAACAGTCCCCACACACAGCTGATCAATTCGGGCCCAAAACCGAGCCTAAAACACTTACTGCACTGCACCTTTACTGCCACAAAACAGCCCCTGACCTGATCTGATTTTGCTGCGATTTTAACAAATAAAAGAGCCCCAAAAACAAATGGATGATACCAAACACTCCTGATTTTGTTGATTTTCTATTGAGGTCCAAGATCCATATTAAGCATGAAATAACATGTGAATACATATCAACGAAGTTGCGGAATACTTACATCGAGCGGTTGTGCGATGCGTAGACGAACAAAACATTTTCTGCCCTCCTTGGACTGCTCGGCAGTGGGCTGATTTGGTCTCCTCCAAATTCGGTTTTGATCCATGATTTGAAGCTCCAAGCTTCGTCAAACGATTCCCGGCTCGTGGGTGCGTTTCCCTATCACCTTCGTATGCCTCCTAAGTGTGCTAGCACCTTGATTTTTACCATAAAAATCATTCCAAATTGCTTCCAAAGCTCACGGCAGTAAGCCACTGCCATGGAGAGAATAAGCCCCTCTTGGGCGTGAGAGACAGCTGAAAATAATGCTTTGATTGTGCCACACAATCAACAACATATACATCACCATATCCCACGGTTTTTCTCTTTGTTCTTCTCACGGCAATCAGTGAATTGAAGAGCAAGAAAAACAGCGCAACGGGAAAATTCGTTAATTCGGAATTAACGGAACCGAACCCGAGCTTCGTCGCGTTGCCGCAATTGCCAATTTGTATTTTGAATATAATAAGTGGTAGGACCACTCCACTATCATTATTATATTATATATTGATGTAGTGGTTGGCAAAATCCATGGAATCTCACAAGCACCAAGTTAGTGCTTTGTATTTTAATAAATTCCATGCATTGTACTTTGAAATATATAATAAACTAAACTTAGTGCTTTGTTTTTACAAAACACTAAGTCATTGTTTATTGTATTTGCACATGTCTCTATTTTTTTTGTCTAGGAACAAAGCCAAGCCTTGTTGACTTGGATCTCACTCTCTCATCTCTCACCAAATTCGGCCATGGAAGGCCTTGTTCTCTCACTCTCCCATTCGGCTTTCCAAGCCATTTTCTTCTTGATTTTCTTGGCTAGGCCGAAACTACAAGGAAGAATAAGGAAGATTTATGGTAGATCTTTCTATTGCTAGCACAAAAAGGGTCATCCGTAGGTGATAGGGAAACTAACTCTTGAGCATGGAATCACCATTTGTGAAGCTTGGAGCTTGGAGCATCAATGGAGGACACCATGACCGAACCTTGGAGCACACTAGGAGGTGATGACCGAATCTTGAAGGAACAAAATGGAGCTTGACCGTGAGCACCTTGGAGGAGGCCTAAAGTTTTGTTCTTCATCGCATCTCATCCGATCTATGTATGTATGATTCCGCCATACTTCTTTGATGTACTCACACATGTTTCATTGCTTGAATGATCCCGAGACTATAGTAGAAATCCAACAATGGTATCAGAGCGATAAAAGCATGAAAAAGGTTAGGGTTGAAATTGGGTAAATTGATTTTAAGCATGTTTGAGTAAAATTTCTTGTTTGAGCATGCTTGTTAATGAATGACTTGGAGTTATTTGTTATCAATTTGATGAAAAATGGATTTGATCAATTTTTCCCTTTTTTGATAGGCTTGGCCGAATCTTCAAGCTACCCTAACATCATGGTGATTTTTGATTTTGACCATTGGATGAGTTGAAATCATTTGGGTAAGGTTGATTTTTGACTTAATTGGATTAAAACCGAATTGGACATGAAAAATCCCTATATTGCCGTGAGATGTAGCATGGAAAATGACTTGATTTTTGGATCAAATGTGTTGGACATGTGTTGAAGATGATGAACATAATTAATTGAATAAATTGGTATTTTGGAAATATTAATTTGGTTAATTAATTATGACATACACTTTAATTAATTAGATTATGAATTTGGAATTTTGGTAATTTAATTAATTGGGCCTAATTTGGAATTGGACTTGAAAAGTTTTAATTGGGCTTAATGGCTTTGTTGTACAAAGTTAGGTTTAGGCTAAATTGGTTGGATCCAATGGGCCCAAAACCATATCCATAAAGTCCAATTATGGCTAATGGACTTTTAATAGTTTAATTGGGCCTAATGGGCCGAAATTGGTTTCTAGGCTTATGGGGTTACTCCTTGATTGGGCTTTGGTTGCCGAAGCCCATGCCTTATGAAATTAATTAAAAGCCCATTGGACTTTAATTAAATTGACATTGGATGTTAATCGGGCTTTGAGACCCCGTAACGATTAGATTTGGAATCTAAGTCGCAAAGGTTCGTTAATAAAGTGTAATATTTAATTTGCAATTAAATAATAAATTAGTATTAAATACATATTAAATTGGATTTAATGTTGTAGTTTAATATGATTCAAGAATTCGTACTTTGAGCACTTATTCGCAATACGAGTCGGACTCGCACAAAATCAAATCGTTGTTTGAACATTGGATGGTCATTAATGTTCAGATTAATTAATTAGATTAGATTGGTGATAACATGCTTGTGTGAATACATGGATACGATGTATGAATAATGCATATCGGATGGATATTAGATGGGTGAGGGCAATTTTGGAAATTGTTGTAATAAATTTAGAATTTATTAAATTGGACCTGCGTGTCCAGCCTTATCTCTTGACTCTGTGTATTTCTCTTCTCACCTGTTCCCCTCAATGTAAATGAGGTTTCTTTAGAAGTGTTATGTAATTGGGTAGAAGTAATACTAGTGCTAGCTTAAGAGAGGAAAGAGAGAGATTTGTTCTAGGAACAAAATGTATTAAAATATCCATCCGCATATCATTATTACTTTTTTTTATTTATACGCGCTTTATTATGTGTTTAGAATGCATGCTTAAGGGTGTATGATGATGAGACCTTAACAAAGATAATAAATTGGTTGCCAATTTACACGCGAAAAACCCTCAAATCATATTAAGCGTTTTTCCTTCCATTGGGTGATTCTTGCTCAAGATCTAAGATTGGCATTGGTTGTTGGCCAAAGTTGATGAGCGGAAAATATATCAATATTTACCGCCCCTTTTACTTAATATTTGTTTTAGTTTCTCGGGTTTGATGAACGTTTTGATATGTTTTATTTTATTTTGCAGATAAAATAATATCGGGACTCAATGAAATCATTTAGGATGAAATGTGGATCAAATAAGGGCAATTATTGGACTTGATATATTAATTTTGGAGATTGGAAACTTGAAAGGGCGTTTTTGATGAAGTGCAGTTTTGGAAATTCCAGTTTTGCGCATTTGTCGTATTTTGGGCATAACTTTTTACTCCGATATCGGATTGAGCTGATTCAAGTTCCAGATTAAAGAAGACTCAACGATCTACAACTTTGAAAGAGAACATATTTTCAATTATGATGATTTCATGACCGAAATTGATGAACCATCCAGAAGTGTGTGGAGTATAATTATTAAAAGTCATTATCAATCATTTTCAAAGCAAAATATTAATTAATTAATAATTAATAAAAATTATCAAATCAACACCAAACAAGATAAGCAATAGTGGAGCAATTATGGATTTGGTGGAGTAATTAGTGGAGAAATTAATAATGTAATTGGTGGAGAAATTGATTGATGATTTGATGGTGGCAAAATTTTGCCTATAAATACCAAGCCATTTCATTTGTAAAATTCATACTTTCTTCTTTGAAATTCTTAATGAATAAATAAGAAGATTGTATCTAGTTTGTTTATTTTTAGTTTTCAGTAATTAATTTTCAGTTTCGCACTTTCTTTTCTTTACTTTTCAGTTTTTACTTTCCGCGATTTACTTTTACGCACAGTACTTTTCTTTCTTTAATTTTTCAGTTTTTACTTTTCAGTAATGAGGAGGTAATTCCCAAGCTAGGGTGAAAGGTAATTCTTTTTTACTATTACTATTTAGATTAATCTCCCTTAAAAATAATATATTCACTATTTAAAATACTGATTAATAAAGGATACCGCTATATTGGTCGGTTGGCAATTCAATTTAATCTGGTTTAAACCTGACTAATCAAGGATACCGCCAGATTGGTCGGTTGGTAAATTTATTTTGGTACCGCCGCCTTTATGGCTGGATTATGGACAAATATTACCGCCTATATGGCTGGTTGGACTTAATTTGACTTAATCAGGATACCGCCAGATTGGTCGGTTGGTAATATTATAACAAGTTTATATATTATTTTATGGGAGATTTCTAAATAAGTAGTAGTAAAAGTAATTCCTTTTACCTTAGCATTTATTTTACTTTTTACTTTATGTCTTTTACTTTTCAGTATTTTTACTTTATGTCTTTTATTTTTCAGTTATTAGTCCTAGTTATGTGTTGTAACTAAATAGTTATCTGGGGTTGTGATGAATTTCAATATCACCGGTTTATAAGGGTTAGATTATAGTTTGGGTATTATAAAGATTTATTTATTGAGTCTTAATCTTAATGCTTTTTATTAATTGGCCATTAATAAAATTGATTAGGTAAACTTAAAATGAACTAGACATAGGGATTTTAAGTTTAAGACCTTAGACTCAATAGCCCACGATCTTCCTTGAGGATAGATAACCCTTTAATAGATTTCCTTACAGGATAGGAATATACCTGTCGGGCGAGGGTAGCCATAATTAGGAACTCAATCTTAATGAATCCAGATAATGTGGTTGACATAGGAATATGGTTCAATTGGGTTACACTGGGTATTTGTGTCTGACCATCGACAGATGCTTTCGCATAATTTCGTGTTCCAGGTTAATAAATCAATGTTTTCCATCTATATAATAATCACTTCATCTTTAAAATGGTATTGGAAGAAATCACAACCCTAGATCTTTGTGTCTTTTATATTTTCTTTAGTATTTTCTTTTGTCTTTTTATTTATTTATTTATTTAGTAAAGCCATTCAACCAATCAAACAAACAATATCTCTCTTATCCATTTAATTAGATATTTGTAAATAAATAGATTCAACAATTAATAACAACAGTAGGAATTAAGTCCTCGTGGGATCGATATTTTTATACTACTTGAACGATACGTGCGCTTGCGTTATACGTGTGTGTTTACGCCGGTCAAGTTTTTGGCGCCGTTGCCGGGGACTTATATTTCTTGAGTTATTAATTTTGAAGCTATCTAATTTACCTGTATCTAATTTTCTTTATTTTTATCTGTAATTTTTATTTCTTTCTTTTATTTTCAGGTGGTTAAACAATGGAACACTATTGGGAGATTGAAAGATCAAGAGCTTTACAAGAAGATACACCCCAAATCTGGGAGCAACAGTCCGGTTTTCTGCGGCCTGTTGTCCAGCCCAACATTATCACTGGATGCCAGAACCAAGCAATACCACATTTGCTCAACAGAATGCAATGGAGAGATGTGAGATATGTGACGGTAACCACCCAAGTAATTATTGCGAGTACAACTACAATCCAGGGTGGCAGAGCTATCAAAATCCTTCATGGTACGAAGAACCATCATACTTTCCATCTTATCCACCATCCAACCTACTATCCTCACAAAAACCAGAACCATCAGAGGAAGAACAATTGATTGATATGCTCAAAAATTTTTCCAAGAAACGAGACGGAAAGTTGGATACAATGCTTGAAACAAGCCTGAAGCAACTTGAAAGTATTCAGAGACAATCAGAATTCATTCAGAGGATGACAAATCAAATGAGACAATTCACAGAAAACCAGAACTACATACCTCAAGAACCAATTTCAGATGACATAGATGAAGCCTTCGAGTACCAATCATTTCACAATGACACTTCAATAGAGAGGAGGAGGCTGAGCAGTATCAACAACCAGAGGTATCAGTTCAGGAGCCCGAACCGGCAAAGTCTCAATTTGACTTTTATTATTCAGATTCTGACGAGGATGAAGCTGATCTATTTGTACCAACTGCACCAACAACGAAGGATCAAACTTTCAATCCTCAAAATGAAGATCTTGGAGCATGCTTTACCTTGATGTTTGAAGAAGATCTATCTGAACCATCCATTCCAGTCATATCAGAGGATGAAAACCTAATGTTAGAAACATCTTTGCATCCTCGGGTTGACAATTTTGAAGCATGTATTTCACATATGACAGATGAAGAGATGAATACAAGAATTTTACAATACATCTGTGAAGAGAAGGTGGAGCAAGAAACAGAGCAAATGGAGGAGCAAATGTCTGACCTTAATAAAGATCCAGAGCATTCAGGAGAAACATCGCTGTTTTGGGGAGTACAAATTAAAGATATCAACCAGAAGCTTGATAGAATGGAATTTCCATTCCAAGTCAAGCATCATACGAGACCTCCTGATTTTCTTTCTTTCTTTGCAGGAACCATTGGAGTAACAAGGAGCAAAAAGGTGGCACGAGTATTGAATGAGACAAAACTCTTTTTGCCACTTTACCGTTGGAAGAGACCCTTCAAAAGCAACGCCCACGGGATTGTCTTTAATCGGACATCCAAAACGACATTGAAACCTCCTAAACAGATGAATTTCAGTCACGTCTGGCTGAAGACGAAAATTTAGCGCTAGCAGGGAGGCAACCCATGCGATTTGTAAATTTTGTTTTCATATTTTGTGGAACTTTTTAATTTTGTGTGTTATTTTTGTAGGGAAAGGCATAAACGAAGTATTTTAAGACAGAAGGAATTGTGTTTGGCAATCAAAGATGAGAAACAATTCATTTGCGATGGCTGAGTAAGGAATGAAATCTTGAGACACATCCTAATGAATTTATACTACGCGAGTGGCGTATTGCGTACACAATTCTGTTGCCTTAATTATTGCTTTGATTTTCTTTTCTTTTGTACTTATCTTTATTTTCGCCGACAAGATTTATACTTTTTGACTTTTCACGATTTATTGTAACGTTCATCTAATAATTGTCATTTGGCAGATACTAGTGCAATTATTACTTACCCATTTTCAGGTTCTATAAATTCAGCCCGTCATTGCACTTTTGAAGGCGTCCAGAGTTGAAAAAGAAATACAAAAAAAATAATATGGAAGCCACTTCAAGAAGACGAGTTGAAAACATCTGCGTGTTTTGCGGTAGTAGTGTTGGTACTAAGCCACAATACATAGAAGCAGCACAGGAATTGGGTCGAGTCTTAGCAGCAAGGAATATGCACTTAATATATGGCGGAGGAAATCTTGGACTTATGGGAATCGTTTCAAAGGCCGTACAGGAAGGAGGCAGTCATGTTTTGGGAATCGTACCAAAACCCTTGGCAGAAGCGAATCTTATTGGATCATCAAACGGAGAGGAACTGATCGTACCAGGTATGTCTGAACGACTGGTAGAAATGATTAACCGTTCTGATGCTTTTATTGCTTTGCCAGGTGGCTTGGGCACATTGGAGGAATATTTATAGTACTATCTTGGGCGAACCTGAACATACACCAGAAACCGCTTGGACTGCTCAACATTGATGGGTTTTATGATTTTCTTTGTGTGTTTCTTGATGATGCTCGAAGAAATGGGTTCGTGTCGAAACCTATGAAAGAACTCCTATTCACTGCCAGAACTGCACCGGATCTAATTGATCAACTCGTAGCATTTGAACCACAAGTTGACCCTATCATTTCAAAGATAAAATGGTCCGAGGACGATCGTGGTAAGAAGCGACGAATAAATCTGGATCTTAACCTTTAATTTCCTGTAGAATTTCAACTAATCAGGTACGATTTTCTAAACTCTTCTTCTACTGTTTAAGACATTGGGGACAATGTCTCATTTAGGTTTGGGGGTGAAGTATAGTTAATAGTACTTGTTTGTATTGTGTTTTTATTTTTAGTCCATAATTTTTCGAAAAATACAAAAAAAAAAAATTGAAAAATTTTCAAAAAAAATTACAAAAATATTTTGCATTTTTAAGTTTTCATTTTGACTAAAAGGGTGAAATTAGTAAGAGATAGCCGAGTAAGGAGTATCCACTCCTGAGACGTATCTCAAACCTATTTCGAAACAAGTTAATTTTTGTTTATTTCCTTTTGAATTATTTAATTTGTAAATTCTCCATAAAATTGACTAAAATGAATCTTCATATGCTCAGTTGACAGATATTATCAACATATATAGTAACATACAGACATGAGCTAAAATTGAAAAGTTTGTAATATTCAGTGCTCTAGTTTAATTGGAGGAAACATCTCAAAAAGCAGTGGAGTAAAAAAAAAAAAAAAAAAACTTCTGAGATCCGAGTTATTAAGTCTGTAAGGGTGTTTTAACACCTAGTGCCCTAAAACCAACTGGTTTGGGAGTCACTGGCCCAAAGCTCGCTACATGGATCAAAGATGCTGCAAAAATATATATATCTGAAGTCTGGGTAATTAAGTCCGTAGGGGTGTCTTAACACCTGGTGCCCTAAAACCAACTGGTTTGGGAGCCACCGACCCAACACTCGCTACATAGATGGAAGATACTGTATATAAATAAAAAATAGAGAAAAATCAAAGAAAAAATCAGAAAAATGAGAAAAATTATTCCATTGCTACCAAAAGGTGTTAAATCTGATAGAACTTTAGGACAAAAAATTACTCTTATCAACTACACTTATGACTGTTGTGGGCAAAAAAATGAGTTGTTTAATATTTTGTTGGCTGTGTATATGGAGAATGGTAAAAATAATCGGAGAGTTTACTTATTCTGTAATTTAGAATGAAACAAAACAACTATTGACTTGGAGTAGAAGTTTCACCTGATTAGTCACTAACATCTTTATTATCTTTTCGCTTGTCTTTTTGCTTTTGTGTGCATTAGTTTTACTACCTTTTTACTTTTGTAAAATGTTTGTGGGTATCATTGCTGTAAACCCTCACGAGACTACAACTCGTCCACTAGGGACACCTAGGGGTTTAAAGACTTGTTGCATATGCTAAATGCAACCGTGATCCCTACGAAAGTGGCTTAGTTTAATTTTAATTTTATTTTGTTGTTTTGCTCGAGGACTAGCAAAATGTTAGGTTTGGGGGTGTGATGAGCGGAAAATATATCAATATTTACCGCCCCTTTTACTTAATATTTTGTTTAGTTTCTCGGGTTTGATGAACGTTTTGATATGTTTTATTTTATTTTGCAGATAAAATAATATCGGGACTCAATGAAATCATTTAGGATGAAATGTGGATCAAATAAGGGCAATTATTGGACTTGATATATTAATTTTGGAGATTGGAAACTTGAAAGGGCGTTTTTGATGAAGTGCAGTTTTGGAAATTCCAGTTTTGCGCATTTGTCGTATTTTGGGCATAACTTTTTACTCCGATATCGGATTGAGCTGATTCAAGTTCCAGATTAAAGAAGACTCAACGATCTACAACTTTGAAAGAGAACATATTTTCAAATTATGATGATTTCATGACCGAAATTGATGAACCATCCAGAAGTGTGTGGAGTGTAATTATTAAAAGTCATTATCAATCATTTTCAAAGCAAAATATTAATTAATTAATAATTAATAAAAATTATCAAATCAACACCAAACAAGATAAGCAATTAGTGGAGCAATTATGGATTTGGTGGAGTAATTAGTGGAGAAATTAATAATGTAATTGGTGGAGAAATTGATTGATGATTTGATGGTGGCAAAATTTTGCCTATAAATACCAAGCCATTTCATTTGTAAAATTCATACTTTCTTCTTTGAAATTCTTAATGAATAAATAAGAAGATTGTATCTAGTTTGTTTATTTTTAGTTTTCAGTAATTAATTTTCAGTTTCGCACTTTCTTTTCTTTACTTTTCAGTTTTTACTTTCCGCGATTTACTTTTACGCACAGTACTTTTCTTTCTTTAATTTTTCAGTTTTTACTTTTCAGTAATGAGGAGGTAATTTCCCAAGCTAGGGTGAAAGGTAATTCTTTTACTATTACTATTTAGATTAATCTCCCTTAAAAATAATATATTCACTATTTAAAATACTGATTAATAAAGGATACCGCTATATTGGTCGGTTGGCAATTCAATTTAATCTGGTTTAAACCTGACTAATCAAGGATACCGCCAGATTGGTCGGTTGGTAAATTTATTTTGGTACCGCCTTTATGGCTGGATTATGGACAAATATTACCGCCTATATGGCTGGTTGGACTTAATTTGACTTAATCAGGATACCGCCAGATTGGTCGGTTGGTAATATTATAACAAGTTTATATATTATTTTATGGGAGATTTCTAAATAAGTAGTAGTAAAAGTAATTCCTTTTACCTTAGCATTTATTTTACTTTTTACTTTATGTCTTTTACTTTTCAGTATTTTTACTTTATGTCTTTTATTTTTCAGTTATTAGTCCTAGTTATGTGTTGTAACTAAATAGTTATCTGGGGTTGTGATGAATTTCAATATCACCGGTTTATAAGGGTTAGATTATAGTTTGGGTATTATAAAGATTTATTTATTGAGTCTTAATCTTAATGCTTTTTATTAATTGGCCATTAATAAAATTGATTAGGTAAACTTAAAATGAACTAGACATAGGGATTTTAAGTTTAAGACCTTAGACTCAATAGCCCACGATCTTCCTTGAGGATAGATAACCCTTTAATAGATTTCCTTACAGGATAGGAATATACCTGTCGGGCGAGGGTAGCCATAATTGGAACTCAATCTTAATGAATCTAGATAATGTGGTTGACATAGGAATATGGTTCAATTGGGTTACATTGGGTATTTGTGTCTGACCATCGACAGATGCTTTCGCATAATTTCGTGTTCCAGGTTAATAAATCAATGTTTTACCCATCTATATAATAATCACTTCATCTTTAAAATGGTATTGGAAGAAATCACAACCCTAGATCTTTGTGTCTTTTATATTTTCTTTAGTATTTTCTTTTGTCTTTTTATTTATTTATTTATTTAGTAAAGCCATTCAACCAATCAAACAAACAATATCTCTCTTATCCATTTAATTAGATATTTGTAAATAAATAGATTCAACAATTAATAACAACAGTAGGAATTAAGTCCTCGTGGGATCGATATTTTTATACTACTTGAACGATACGTGCGCTTGCGTTATACGTGTGTGTTTACGCCGGTCAAAAGTCAAGCCCTTTTGTCCGTCAAGGATGTGTTTGAATCATGAGAGTTTTGTTCCATATCGGTGTCTTGTCCAAGTTGTGGTTTGTTGGCCAAAGTCAAGACCACTTCTTGTCACTCGACATTGATTACGAAGCTTTCCATGGTCAATGGGTCGCGTTTAACTGTGATCACTAAGTTTGTTGTGCCAAAGCCAAGGCTTAGTTGATTCAGAGGAAAAAGGTTAGGGAATATATTCGATATATTGGCATATATAAGATATATGTTTAGGATTTGGATATCCACCTACAGGATCTAGGAATTGGATGGGATCCAATTGATCTTCGAGATCTACCTAGTTAATTATCATACAATTTGTTGGCCAAAGTCAAGATTGTGTGATATTTAACGGGATCCTAGCCCACTAGGAAACACGGTTTCCCGAGTACTCGACAGAGGGTTAGAGGCTCGCAGAAAAATAGTGGGAGGCAAGTATTAGATTTTCAATACTCGTTTAATTACTTGCCATACGCGCTCAATCAAATATTATTTCGTCGTTAAATTAAATGTTAGTTGGACTAATATTTAAATTGTTGTTTTAATAAACAGTTGGACTGTATTATAGTTGATTATATATAATTGGATTATATTAATCAATATATTCGAATTAATTAATTTCAGTTTACAGTTGATTTTATAATTGGATTATAGTAATCAATGTAATTGAGGTTAATTAATTTAGATTATATTTGATTATATAGTTGGACTATTATAATCATTATAATAAATAGTACCACAAATCGTTGATTAAATAGTTAGACTATTAAAATCAAGATATAAAAATTGAAAGATTGACATTTAAAACATAATCCTGGGGAAAATGTGTTTAAATGGTTTAATTTTCATATTGGGAAAAAATTTAAGGATGGTCCTGGAAAATAAGAAGTTACTTTATTTGATAAAATAACATATTAGGCCTAAGCCTGGAGTTAAGCAAATAATTGGAACATGATATCTAGAATATTCATATAATGATAATTATAGTGCTTAATCCATTATATAATGAAATTGAAGGATCTTTATAAATCTATACTTTGATTTTAGAAAGTACTAGAATTGCAATAAATAATTCTTGGAGAATTAATGACTATTCTCAAGGAGACAAAGTCAAAGTTTGCAATTACGCAAGTAGTGTAAGGCACACCTTACTTCAATATTCTAGAAACCCGAAGCTTGGCCAAAGGCTACCGGAATATTGAAAATGGCAAAGGAAAAATCATTATTATCTTCTAGGAAGATAAAATGACATATCCCAAGAAGGAATTGAAGACGAGCAAGGCTCTGACTTCAAAAATGATTGTCATAATTATGTTCACAGCTAGTATTAAAATTAAATTTTAGATACTTAGTGTGGTACATAAAATATATATGTATTGATATTCAGAATCTGCTATGAGCAGGATAATGACATCAATTGAGATTTATCTGCGAATTGGAAACGGGATGAAAGTCGCTGTTTTAACCGTAGATACTTGAATTTAGGAACTACCTTCGGGTTTGTACTTAAATTGGGAATTGTTATAATGTAACTAGTTTGACTAGGAACATTATCTTTATATCAGTGTTTAATCCGTTGCGGATGAACCTTTATATTCTAGAACACTAAAGTGTTTCATTATATAAAGATGATATTAAGATAAACACATAAGATGTAAATAACAATATTTATATTTTGAATATAAATAAAATCTCAAACATATGAATATTTCGTGACCTTACGGATGTGGCATCGCGTTATGGTTATATGTCTTTTGAAACATAAATCTGAAACCTTTTAAAGTTTCGACACGAAATAGACAAATAGATTGGCTATAGTATTATACCTTCACGGTAAGACCGAGATGGAAAATACTTAAGTAGTAAGTTTCTCGAGGACTCCTCACGGAACACGTCAATATGACGGTGTGTCCGAACGAGATAAACCGAATTTTGTTAGACATGATAAGGTTAATCATGAGTCGCTCTGAGCTACCATTTCCTTCAACGGATACGTATTAACAGTGCAAAACTTATTTAGAATAAGGTTCCATAAAAATCTGTTTGACAGATTACATATTAGATATGAACGGGAAAGAAATCGGGTTTCTTATTCCTAAGAATGTTGGGCATATGTTTGGATGATACCAAACTAGAACCCAAAAAGGATAAATGCCAAATTGTATAGTTATCCTAGGGATACCAAAGTATAGTACTTATACAACTCACTAAGAGAAAAATGTGATTGTTGCTCACCATGTTATTTTCCTGAGAGGAATACCGATATGCAATGGTAAGTGGGAGGGAGGATAGTAAAATTCGATGAAAATCAGAGTAATATTGTTCAAGGCACCGAATCCTATTGGAACATAAATAATTCATCAAGGATGAAATCTATACCAATAATCTTCGAATACACAAGAACCGCGTAGATCGGAGAGAGTCAGAAGACAACCTGGGGTATGGGTTTCTGATCTCACCTCATAAATATGTTTATCTTGTTGAGGAATACCAACTGACTACGTATGAGGAGTCGACTCCATATTATGGCAAAGTGCCATAAGTCCGAAATGGATTCCATGTATATCAACTATGTTTGGACACTAGTTGATGTACCGCAAGGCATTGTGCCTATTGGTACTAATGAATCTTCAAGGCAGACATACATGGATGGCAACATACCAACGTACTAAGCTAGGCTTGTAGCAAAAAGGTGTCGTTATCAACATTGTGTTGATTACGATGAAACCTTTTAACTGTTGCCACGGTAAATCCATTTGGATAATGCTTGTTGATGCTGCATGTTTCATTTATGAAATATGGCAGCTGAACGGGAAAATCGCTTTCCTGAAATGGAAACCTTTTGGAGGATGTTTACAACATCCTGACGGTTTTGTCGTACCAAAACTAGCAAACAAGGTTTGCAGGTTATTCAATCCATATAGGGATTGAAGCAAGCATTAGATTCTTGGAATTCTCTTTTTGTTGTAATCATAATGGTGTATGATTTGATACAAAACGAAATTAATTCTTGTGTAAATAAGGAGGTTAGTGGGAGCGCACTGACAGTGGCTGTCCTATAAAATAATGATAATACGTCATTTCTTGCAAATGATATTCCCATAATACAATCGGCGAAAGCTTGGCTTTTGAGAAAATTCTCCGTAGAATTCTTGGGAGTAACAACATTTATTCTAGGAATAAAGATCTACTGGGATCGATTTGAAGTTGTTAACACTCTCCGAGAAACCGGACATTAAAGAATGTACGTGACCTAGTGTCTCATACGTTTTGAGCATATGAATTCACAATCAGGCCAATCCAAGTGAAAGTCACTGGATTGAAGTTAAGAACACATTTAGTATCTTAGAGAACTAAGGATGAAATCTTAATCTATGGAGATGGAGAACTTGATGTGACTGGGATCACTACAGCAAGTTTCCTAACCGATAAAATGACTATGAGTCGCTAAACGGTACTATATAGTTTGAACAACGGGACAGTGAGCTGGAAATCTTCCGAGCAAGATACTGTTGCCGAATAAACAACAAATCCGACATGTGTTTCGTACGGGGCAGACACAATACCAGCCCCAGGCCTAGCACGTGACTATCCGATACTGGATTGACATGCACGATACTACATATACTATGCCTGATAAAGATCACATATTCCTATAAGGATATTTCTGGAGAATTGGGTAGGCATGGCGCTTTGCTAGAAGCCAACCTTGTCTTGTAAATCGGTAAAAACGTAGTACTTGGTACGTACGTATTCGGATAGTCCGACAACCGGATTTACTGCCAACATATCTGGAGATCTCATGGGTCGCTTCCCGAAGATTCGCCGATGACGTATGACTCGCACTTTATTTAATCTGGGATTAAATGGAAGAGAGAGAAAATTAATCTAGGATTAATTACGACGAGAATTTTATCCGGGATAAAGTTCGACGAGAAGAGAGAGAACGGTTAATTTGGAATTAATCGACAAAATAAATTTAATACATAAATTGGATTTTTCTATTTTATTTATTTATTTGAGACTTGAATAATATATTCGATATATTAGCGGAAATTGGATTTCGACGCAAAGTTAAAATTGGATTTTAATTTCGGGCAAGCGAATTAATTCGGAATTAATTTTCGTGCGACTTTATAATTTTGCGAGGCATTATTATTTAATTAAATTTGATTTAATTACGTCGCAACGGGAAAATTCGTTAATTCAGAATTAACGGAACCGAACCCGAGCTTCGTCGCATTGCCGCAATTGCCAATTTGTATTTTGAATATAATAAGTGGTAGGACCACTCCACTATCATTATTATATTATATATTGATGTAGTGGTTGGCAAAATCCATGGAATCTCACAATCACCAAGTTAGTGCTTTGTATTTTAATAAATTCCATGCATTGTACTTTGAAATATATAATAAACTAAACTTAGTGCTTTGCTTTTACAAAACACTAAGTCATTGTTTATTGTATTTGCACATGTCTCTATTTTTTTGTCTAGGAACAAAGCCAAGCCTTGTTGACTTGGATCTCACTCTCTCATCTCTCACCAAATTCGGCCATGGAAGGCCTTGTTCTCTCCCTCTTCCATTCGGCTTTCCAAGCCATTTTCTTCTTGATTTTCTTGGCTAGGCCGAAACTACAAGGAAGAATAAGGAAGATTTATGGTAGATCTTTCTATTGCTAGCACAAAAAGGGTCATCCGTAGGTGATAGGGAAACTAACTCTTGAGCATGGAATCACCATTTGTGATGCTTGGAGCTTGGAGCATCAATGGAGGACACCATGACCGAACCTTGGAGCACACTTGGAGGTGATGACCGAATCTTGAAGGAACAAAATGGAGCTTGACCGTGAGCACCTTGGAGGAGGCCTAAAGTTTTGTTCTTCATCGCATCTCATCCGATCTATGTAAGTATGATTCCGCCATACTTCTTTGATGTACTCACACATGTTTCTAAATTGTTGATTTTCTATTGAGGTCCAAGATCCATATTAAGCATGAAATAACATGTGAATACATATCAACGAAGTTGCGGAATACTTACATCGAGCGGTTGTGCGATGCGGAGACGAACAAAACATTTTCTGCCCTCCTTGGACTGCTCGACAGTGGGCTGATTTGGTCTCCTCCAAATTCGGTTTTGATCCATGATTTGAAGCTCCAAGCTTCGTCAAACGATTCCCGGCTCGTGGGTGCGTTTCCCTATCACCTTCGTATGCCTCCTAAGTGTGCTAGCACCTTGATTTTTACCATAAAAATCATTCCTAATTGCTTCCAAAGCTCACGGCAGTAAGCTAATGCCATGGAGAGAAAATAGCCCCTCTTGGGCGTGTAAGAGTGAGCAATAATAGGCTTCAATTGTGCCACACAATTAATTACCTATTTGATCACTTCATTCATGTTTCTTGCTTCTTGTTATGCTCACGGTAGTGAGCAAAAGTTAAGCAACAAAACTGCCCTACTTGTGCGAGAGAGAGAGATCAATTATTCAGCACCATTTAGGCGTGAATGATATGTGAATCATGAAGCAACAATTGCCTTAAAGAATAAACAATAATGATCAAAAGAATCCACTCACCTTTGTTTATTGTCATATAAAATTAATGAACAACAAAACCCACTAACTCATATGCTTTCACTTCTCTTTGTTTACTTGGCAGTGGAGTGCCATAAAATAAACAATTATTTGCCCACCTTGGGCGTTTTAGTGGAGAAGCAAATTGCCCACTTTCGGCGTGAGGGGGAGCAAAGTGATGGAGTGGTGAGTTGGCTAACACTAGCCAAAAGAGAGAGATAAAATGTTGCTCTTTCACGTGAGCATTAGGTAGAGTAATAGGAAGTGATTTAATTAGTGTAATAGATAAATCATATACACCAATTTGGCTTTAAACAATCAAATTAATAAAGCCCCACTAACTATTACACCAATCACATGTATTATATAATAATACTAGTGTAGTGGTCCTACCACTAAAATATTCTAAATATTAATTGGTAATTGCGGCAACGCGACGAAGCTCGGGTTCGGTTCCGTTAATTCCGAATTAACGAATTTACCGTTGCGACGTAAATACTAATGCCTCGTAAAATTATAAAGTCGCTCGCAAATTAATACCAAATTAATTCGCTTGCCCGAAATTAAAATCCAATTTTAACTTTACGTCGAAATCCAATTTCCGCTAATATATCAAATATATTATTTTATTGATTAATTCCAAATTAATCATTCTCTCTCTAAATAATATTTTATCCTAGATAAAATATCTCCGTAATTAATCCCAGATTAATTTTCTCTCTCATCGAATTAATCCTAGATTAATTTTCTCTCTAATCGAATTAATCCCAGATTAATTTATAGTGCGAGTCATACATCATCGGTGAATCATCGGGAAGCGACCCATGAGATCCCCGGATATGTTGGCAGTAAATCCGGTTATCGGAATATCCGAATACGTGCGTACCTAGTACCACGTTTTACCGATTCACAAGACAAGGTTGTCTTCTAGCAAAGCGCCATGCCTACCCAATTCTCCGGAAATATTCTTATAGGAATATATAAATCTGTAACAGGCGTAGTATATGTAGTATCGTGTATGTCGATCCAGTATCAGATGGTCACGTGCTAGGCCTGGGGCTGGTATTGTGTCTGCCCCGTACGAAACACATGTCGGATGTCTCGTACTTAGTCTCTATAATCGGATATACATGACCTTGTCATAATACCCCGATAGCTATAGCATTTGAGAGTACTAATACCGTATCCTACGTGACATCATCTCCAATATGACTGAAGTGATACTTCCGTCTTGACATCACACCCAATACTCTACGATTCTCAATATACCCAGCATTGGCGTACACAGAACCGGTTAAAGCCCTGGACGACCTCAACTAAAGTATATTGATTGCCGTAAGCATTAGCGGTGCAAGTCTCAGGTTAAGACCAAATACACCTACCCTGATGTCGGACTCCCATAAACACACAGTCATACTACCAATGGGATTCCGAGGGGGTCTATCCAGAGCGAAGCTGTTTCCCGTACCATCGGTAAAACACAACCTCTTATCGCACTTGCATAAGTATCCAATACTTAAATATATGAGAATTATGCCTGTTATGCCCTCACAACGTGCACAAGTGCAATACTAGTCTTTTACGCATTATCGATGTCCAATCTCGATAATACTCTGACTAGGGATATTTAATGATTAATCCTTCGTGGACTGATACTGTCTCATATCATCTCAATCCAGGAACTAATCATAAGGACCTCCTATCATTTATATATCTATGGTGATCTAATCACAAATGATAAGAGAGAAATCTTATTTGTCACATAGTTAATTTGTACAACAACACCATGATCTGTACAAATAGTGACGCTATGGGTCATATTATCCAACAATCTCCCACTTGGCCTATAGCAAGTCACTCGAGTGTCGAACACCCGAACTATGTACGGTTGGCTCAAATTTCTGAGGAAAGATTTTCGTCAGTGGATTTGCATGATTATCGTCTGATGCGACTGCAGCCCCTTTATTGCACCCCTAACGCGCCATAAACAGCCCCAAACATTGCCCTAAAGTCGCACAAACAGTCCCCACACACACAGTGATCATTCGCGCCCAAAACCGAGCCTAAAACACTTACTGCACTGCACCTTTACTGCCACAAAACAGCCCCTGACCTGATCTGATTTTGCTGCGATTTTAACCCATAAAACAGCCCCAAAAACAGCCCTAATTCATACCAAAAATAGCCCCAAACCGCACCCTCAAACCACAAAAAAAACTGCACTCCAAAACACTTCAAAAATCACCAAAAAACTGCACTTAAATTCCCATTCACTGCACTAAAAAACTGCACCTTAAAATCACCGCAAAAACGCACAAAACAGTAGTTAAAACAACCAGAATGGTGGCCTGAGAGACAGCAGCAACACAGCAGCAACACAGCAGCAAAGCGGAGGGAAAACAGCGAGCAAATCAGCAGGACAACGAAGGAAAAGAGGAACCAGCGAACCAGAAAAGTTGTGGGACATTAACCCTTCCGACGGCCGTGAAACGTGCTTCCAAAAGACGACGCAAAAAGGTTAGACCTGAGGGCATACGATACTTATCTTCTTCGCATGAATTAATAATTTAGAAAGCATGTTAGTTATGATATTTAAGTATGCATGACTAGTTGGTTGTGTTTGAGCATGATTTAATTGTTTAGTATGATATTTATTTTCTTATGCATGTTAGTTATGATATTTAAGTATGCATGACTAGTTGGTTGTTTGAGCATGATTTAATTGTTTAGTATGATATTTATTTTCTTATGCGTGATTAGGATGTTTAGTATGTTATAGTTTTATGCATGACTAGTTGGTTGTGTTTGAGCATGAATGAATTAGTTTAGCATTTTACCTATGGTACGTTGGGTGAATTAGTTTAGCATGTTATCTATGGTACTTTGCATGAATATAATATGCCAATGAAGTTGTATGTTCGTCGCTCATTTGATGTACCTCCAAGCATGCACTCTTAGATGTGAAATGTATGTAAATTTAGGTGTAAGTTTTATCCTGAACATGTGAATTTAGAAGCATGATATCCTTGGAAATAAATGTTACTTAAACTTGATTAAATTATTACGTAAATTCTTTCATTACGAGTGACACTAGTAAGGGACCGTTCCGAACCCAACGGTTTGAGGTCTTCCCTTGCGAGGGGTGAGTGCGGCCTTAAATCTCATTTTCCCGGTTCACACCGGGTGGCGACTCCATTATTCTCCGGTTTAGTCCCCCGTGGCTACTCCGTACTCCCAACTAGTGCCGCGAGCCTAGAACATCATGCGTCGTCCAGTTTCTGTGTCTACAGTCTGGCGACTCCACTGGGGAAAACATACATGGATGGCAACATACCAACGTACAAAGCTAGGCTTGTGACGGAAAGGTATCGTTATCAATATTGTGTTGATTACAGTTCAACCTTTTACCTGTTGCCACTGTGAATCCATTTGGATAATGCTTGCTGAAGCTGTGCATTTCATTTATGAAATGTGTCAGTTAAAGATCAAAATCGCTTTCCTTAAACGGAAACCTTTTGGAGGATGTTTATAACATCCTGACGATTTTGTCGTATCAAAACTAGCAAACAAGGTTTGCAGGTTATTCAATCCATGTTTGGATTGAAGCAAACATTAGGTTCTTGGAATTGAAGTTTTGATGTAATCATAATGGTTTATGATTTAATTCAAAATGAAATAATTCTTGTGTATATAAGGAGGTTAGTTGGAGCGCACTGACAGTAAATGTATAAAATAATGATAATATATATCTCATTTCTTGGATATGAAATTCCCATGAAACTATTGAGGAAAGCCCGGCTTTCGAGATAAATTCTCCGTAGAATTCTTAGGAATAAAAACCTTTATTCAAGGAATAAAGATCTACTGGGATAGATTTGAAGTTGTCAACACTCTCTGGGAAATTGTACATTTAAAATGTACGTGATTCGGTGTCTCATATGCTTTGAGCATATGGAGTCACAATCAGGACAATCCAAATGAAAGTCATTGGATTGAAGTTAAGAACATCTGTTAGTATCTTAGAGAACTAAAGATGCTGTCTTAAACTATGGAGAATGAGAACTTGAAGTGACTAGGATCACTGCTGCAAGTTTCCAAACCGGTAAATACCGTGGTACTATAAAGTTTGAATAACGGAACAGTGAGCTCGAAATCTTCCAAGCAAGATACTGTTACCGTATAAACAACAAATACGGATCATTGCTGTAGCTGAGGCAGCAATAGAAGCCATTTGGGTCGATAATATATCTAATTAGATTAGATATAGTTCTGTTAGCTGCTGAGCTAGGCGTCAGCATAGGCTAAAGAAATAATGGTCTCATCAACGATCCAGATATATACTTCTATATTCATCTGATACGTTAGGATCATACATCGTGGCGATGTGATGATCGAATAAATTACAACAGACGATAATCACGCAAATCCGCTAACAAAAGCTTTTCTCAGCAATTTGAGCCAACCGTACAAAGTTCGGGTGTTCGACAATCGAGTGACTGGCTATAGGCCAAGTGGGAGATTGTTGGATAATATGACCCATAGCGTCACTATTTGTACAGATCACGGTGTTGTTGTACAAATTAACTATGTGACAAGGAAATTGCACTCTCATCATTTGTGATTAGATCACCATAGATGTATAAATGAAGAGAGGTCCTTATGATTTGTTCCTGGACGGAGAATGATATAAGACAGTATCAGTCCACATAGGATAAATCATTAAATATCCCTAGTCGTAGTATTATCGAGATAGGACATCGATAATGCGGAATAGGCTAGTATTGCACTTGTGCGCGTTGTGAGGGCACAACGGCATAGTCTCATATATTTAAGTATAGGATACTTATGCAAGTGCGATAGGAGGTTGTGTTTCACCGATGGTACGGGAAACAGCTTCGCTCTGGATAGACCCCCTCGGAATCCCATTGGTAGTATGACTATGTGTCTATGGGAGTCCGAAATCAGGGTATGTGTATTTGGTCTTAACCTGAGACTTGCACCGCTAATACTTACGACAATCAATATACTTTGGTTGAGGTCGTCCAGGGCTTTAACCGGTTCTGTGTACGCCAATTCTGGGTATATTGAGAATCGTAGAGTATTGGGTGTGATGTCAAGACGGAAGTATCACTCCAGTCATAGTGGAGATGATGTCACGTAGGATACGGTATTAGTATTCTTAAGTGTTGCGCAACCATCGGGATATTATGACTAGGTCATGTATATCTGATTATAGAGACTAGTTACCAGACATCCGACATGTGTTTCGTACGGGGCAGACACAACTCCAGCCCCAGGCCTAGCACGTGACTATCCGATACTGGACCGATATGCACGATACTTAGTATACTACGCCTGATACAGATCCTTTATTCCTGTAAGGATATTTCCGGAGAATTGGGTAGGCTTGGTGCTTTGCTAGAAGCCGACCTTGTCTAGTAAATCGGTAGAACGTAGTACTTGGTACGTACATGATTCGGATACTCCGACGACCGTATTTACTGCCAATACATCCGGGGATCTCATGGGTCACTTCCCAAAGATACACCGATGACGAATAACTCGCACTCCATTATTAATCTGAGATTAAATTGATGAGAGAGAAAATTAATCTGGGATTAATTACGGAGATATTTTATCTGGGATAAAATATTAATTAAAGAGAGAGAATGATTAATTTCGAATTAATTGATAAAATAATATATTTGATATATTAGCGGAAATTGGATTTCGACGCAAAGTTAAAATTGGATTTTAATTTCGGGCAAGCGAATTATTTCGGAATTAATTTGCGAGCGACTTTATAATTTTGCGAGGCATTATTATTTACGTCGCAACGGAAAATTCGTTAATTCGGAATTAACGAGACCGAACCCGAGCTTCGTCGCGTTGCCGCAAATACCGAATTGTATTTGGAATATAATATTCGGTGGGACCCACTTCTAATATTATATTATAATATATATATGGTGGTGGGACCACCACTATCATTATTTAAATGATAGTTGTTGGTGGATGTTTCCACCAACCATTGTTTAATATATATTATTTAGTGGAGAAATCCACTTTGATTATTTTATAATAAGTTTTTTGGTGGATATTTCCACTAACTTCTTTTTATAATATATAAGTTAGTGGTTGGGTTAGTGGATGAAGCATTTGTTGAATGCTTTTTACTTTTGAAATTTGGAAAATGATTAATGTATTGTTAATGGTTTTGGAAATCATTTTAATAATACATATACATATTTTTCATTTTTCACTTCTCTCTCCTAGAACACTCACTACGGTTTGGAACCAAATGAAGACAACTCTCCTTCTCTCTTTTCTCTCCATCTCTCATTCCCAAAGATACACCGATGACGCATAACTCGCACTCAATTATTAATCTGGGATTAAATTGATGAGAGAGAAAATTAATCTGGGATTAATTACGGAGATATTTTATCTGGGATAAAATATTAATTAAAGAGAGAGAATGATTAATTTCGAATTAATCGATAAAATAATATATTTGATATATTAGCGGAAATTGGATTTCGACGCAAAGTTAAAATTGGATTTTAATTTCGGGCAAGCGAATTATTTCGGAATTAATTTGCGAGCGACTATATAATTTTTTGCGAGGCATTATTATTTACGTCACAACGGAAAATTCGTTAATTCAGAATTAACGAGACCGAACCCGAGCTTCGTCGCGTTGCCGCAAATACCGAATTGTATTTGGAATATAATATTCGGTGGGACCCACTTCTAATATTATATTATAATATATATATGGTGGTGGGACCACCACTATCATTATTTAAATGATAGTTGTTGGTGGATGTTTCCACCAACCATTGTTTAATATATATTATTTGGTGGAGAAATCCACTTGATTATTTTATAATAAGTTTTTGGTGGATATTTCCACTAACTTCTTTTTATAATATATAAGTTAGTGGGTTAGTGGATGAAGCATTTGTTGAATGCTTTTTACTTTTGAAATTTGGAAAATGATTAATGTATTGTTAATGGTTTTGGAAATAATTTTAATAATACATATACATATTTTTCATTTTTCACTTCTCTCTCCTAGAACACTCACTACGGTTTGGAACCAAATGAAGACAACTCTCCTTCTCTCTTTTCTCTCTATATCTCACGCCCAAATGGGCATCTACTTCACTGGTTTTTCATCATCAAAAACCGTGAGCAATAGGGAAGCTTAGAATCATTTTCTTCCTTGTGCTCACTGTCACAGGTTCGGTCACTACATAGCAGTGGGGACATCCTCCATTTCAGATTTTGAGCTGCGAAACGGAGCTCCTAGCTTCGTCGGACGGATCCCGGCTCATGGGTGAACTTCCCTAACACCTTAGCAAGTTTCGTAAGTGTGCTAGCACTTGAGATTTTGCCAAAAAATCCCACTCCAAGCTTCCCTATTGCTCACGGTTTTTGATGATGAAAAAACCAGTGAAGTAGATGCCCATTTTGGGCGTGAGAGATAGAGAGAAAAGAGAGAAGGAGAGTTGTCTTCATTTGGTTCCAAACCGTAGTGAGTGTTCTAGGAGAGAGAAGTGAAAAATGAAAAATATGTATATGTATTATTAAAATGATTTCCAAAACCATTAACAATACATTAATCATTTTCCAAATTTCAAAAGTAAAAAACATTCAACAAATGCTTCATCCACTAACCCAACCACTAACGATATATTATAAAAAGAAGTTAGTGGAAATATCCACCAAAAACTTATTATAAAATAATCAAAGTGGATTTCTCCACCAAATAATATATATTAAACAATGGTTGGTGGAAACATCCACCAACAACTATCATTTAAATAATGATAGTGGTGGTCCCACCACCAAATATATATTATAATATAATATTAGAAGTGGGTCCCACCGAATATTATATTCCAAATACAATTCGGTATTTGCGGCAACGCGACGAAGCTCGGGTTCGGTCTCGTTAATTCCGAATTAACGAATTTTCCGTTGCGACGTAAATAATAATGCCTCGCAAAAAATTATAAGTAGCTTGCAAATTAATTCCGAAATAATTCGCTTGCCCGAAATTAAAATCCAATTTTAACTTTGCGTCGAAATCCAATTTCCGCTAATATATCAAATATATTATTTTATCGATTAATTCCAAATTAATCATTCTCTCTCTTTAATTAATATTTTATCCCAGATAAAATATCTCCATAATTAATCCCAAATTAATTTTCTCTCTCATCAATTTAATCTCAGATTAATAATGGAGTGCGAGTTATGCGTCATCGGTGTATCTGTTGGATTTCTACTATAGTCCCGGGATCATTCAAGCAATGAAACATGTGTGAATACATCAAAGAAGTATGGCGGAATCATACTTACATAGATAGGATGGGATGCGATGAAGAACAAAACTTTAGGCCTCCTCCAAGGTGCTCACGGTCAAGCTCCATTTTGTTCCTTCTAGATTCAGTCATCACCTCCAAGTGTGCTCCAAGGTTCGGTCAAACGATTCCCGACTCGTGGGTGCGTTTCCCTATCACCTTCGTATGCCTCCTAAGTGTGCTAGCACCTTGATTTTTACCATAAAAATCATGCCAAATTGCTTCCAAAGCTCACGGCAGTGAGCTACTGCCATGAAGAGAATAAGCCCCTCTTGGGCGTGAGAGAGTGATGAATAATTGTCATCAATCATGCCACACAATCAACAACATATACATCACCTCATTCTCTCTCTAAATAATATTTTATCCTAGATAAAATATCTCCGTAATTAATCCTAGATTAATTTTCTCTCTCATCGAATTAATCCTAGATTAATTTTCTCTCTAATCAAATTAATCCAGATTAATTTTCTCTCTAATCGAATTAATCCAGATTAATTTAAAGTGTGAGTCATACATCATCGGTGAATCATCGGGAAGCGACCCATGAGATCCCCGGATATGTTGGCAGTAAATCCGGTTATCGGAATATCCGAATACGTGCGTACCTAGTACCACGTTTTACCGATTCACAAGACAAGGTTGGCTTCTAGCAAAGCGCCATGCCTACCCAATTCTCCGGAAATATTCTTATAGGAATATATAAATCTGTATCAGGCGCAGTATATGTAGTATCGTGCATGTCGATCCAGTATCGGATGGTCACGTGCTAGGCCTGGGGCTGGTATTGTGTTTTCCCCGTACGAAACACATGTCGGATGTCTGGTAATTAGTCTCTATAATCGGATATACATGACCTTGTCATAATACCCTGATAGCTATAGCATTTGAGAGTACTAATACCGTATCCTACGTGACATCATCTTCACTATGACTGAAGTGATACTTCCGTCTTGACATCACACCCAATACTCTACGATTCTCAATATACCCAGCATTGGCGTACACAGAACCGGTTAAAGCCCTGGACGACCTCAACTAAAGTATATTGATTACCGTAAGCATTAGCGGTGCAAGTCTCTGGTTAAGACCAAATACACCTACCCTGATGTCGGACTCCCATAAACACACAGTCATACTACCAATGGGATTCCGAGGGGGTCTATCCAGAGCGAAGCTGTTTCCCGTACCATCGGTAAAACACAACCTCTTATCGCACTTGCATAAGTACCCAATACTTAAATATATGAGAACTATGCCCGTTATGCCCCCACAACGTGCACAAGTGCAATCCTAGTCTTTTACGCATTATCGATGTCCAATCTCGATAATACTCTGACTAGGGATATTTAATGATTAATCCTTCTTGGACTGATACTGTCTCATATCATCTCAATCCAGGAACTAATCATAAGGACCTCCTATCATTTATATATCTAAGGTGATCTAATCACAAATGATAAGAGCGCAATTTCCTTTGTCACATAGTTAATTTGTACAACAACACCATGATCTGTACAAATAGTGACGCTATGGGTCATATTATAAAACAATCTCCCACTTGGCCTATAGCCAGTCACTCGAGTGTCGAACACTCGAACTATGTACGGTTGGCTCAAATTACTGAGGAAAGATTTTCGTCAGTGGATTTGCATGATTATCGTCTGATGCGATTTATTCGATCATCACATCACCATGATGTATGATCCGAACGAATCAGATGAATATAGAAGTATATATCTGGATCGTTGATGAGACCATTAATTCTTTAGCCTATGCTGACGCCTAGCTCAGCTGCTAACAGAACTATATCTAATCTAATTAGATTTGTTATCGACCCAAATAGCTTCTATTGTTGTCTCTGTTGCAGCAATAACCCGCATTTGTTGTTTATACGGTAACAGTATCTTGCTTGGAAGATTTCCAACTTACTGTACCATTATTCAAACTGTATAGTACCGTTGTTTTATCGGTTATGGAAACTTGCAACAGTGATCCCAGTCACTTCAAGTTCTCCTTCTCCATAAATTAAGACATCATCCTTAGTTCTCTAAGATACTAACGGATGTTCTTAACATCAATCCAGTGACCATCATTTGGATTGGCCTGTTTGTGAATCCATATGCTCAAAGCGTATGAGACACTAGGTCGGGTACATTTTACAATGTACAATTTCTCGGAGAGTGTTAACAACTTTAAATCTATCCCAGTAGATCTTTATTCCTTGAATAAAGGTTGTTACTTCCAAGAATTCTACGGAGAATTTGTTAAAAGTCAAGTTTTCGCCGATCGTTTTATGGGAATATCATTTCCAAGAAATGACATATTATCATTAATTTTATAGGACTGCCATTGTAAGTGCGCTCCCACTAACCCTCTGATATACACAAGAATCATTTTGTTTTTGAATTAAATCATACAACATTATGATTACATCAAAACAATAATTCCAAGAACCTATGCTTGCTTCAATCCAAGCATGGATCGAATAATCTGCAAACCTTGTTTGCTAGTTATGATACGACAAAACCGTCAGATGTTGCAAACATCCTCCAAAAGGTTTCCTTTTCAGGAAAGCGATTTTCCCGTTCAGCTGACATGTTTCATAAATGAAATATGCAACCTTAGCAAGCACTATTTATATGGACAACATGTAAAAGGTTAAATCGTAATCAACACAATGTTGATAACGATACATATCCGTTAAAAGCCTAGCTTAGAACGTTGATTCTTGTGTATTTGTTGGTTAATGGTATAGTTTCATCCTTGATGAACTATATGTGTTCCATTAAGGACTTGGTGCCTTGAACAGTATCACTCCAATTTTCATCGAGTTTTACTATCCTCCCACTTACCACTGCATTTTAGTATTCCTCTCAGGAAAACAGCATGGTGAGCAAAAATCACATTGTTCTCTTAGTGAGTTGTATAAGTACTATACTTTGGTATCCCTAGGATAACTATACAATTTGGCATTTATCCAATTTGGGTTCTAGTTTGGTATCATCCAAACATATGCCCAGCATACCCAAATTCTTAGGAATAAGAAACCTGGTTTCTTTCACGTTCATATCTAATATGTAATCTGTCAAACAGATTTTTATGGATCCTTATTCTAAATAAGTTTTGCACTGTTAATACGTATCCGTTGAAGGAAATGGTAGCTCAGAGCGACTCATGATTAACCTTATCATGTCCAACAAAATTCAGTTTATCCTATTCGGACACATCATCATATTGACGTGTTCCGGGAGGAGTCCTTGAGAAACTTACTACTTAAGTATTTTCCATCTCGGTCTTACCGTGAAGGTATAATACTATAGCCTATCTGTTTGTCTATTTTGTGTCGAAACTTTAAGAGGTTTCTGATTTATGTTTCAAAAGACACATAACCATAAAGTGATGCCACATCCGTAAGGTCACGAAATATTCAAATGTTAGAGACTTTATTTATATTCAAAATATAAATACTGTTATCTACATCTAATGTGTTTATCTTAATATCATCTTTATATAATGAAACACTTTAGTGTTCTAGAATATAAAGGTTAATCCGCAACGGATTAAACACTTATATAAAGATAATGGTCCTAGTCAAACTAGTTACATTATAACAGTTTCCTAATTTAAGTACACACCTAAAAGGTAGTTCCTAAACTTAGGTATCTACGATTAAAACAGCGACTGTTGTCCCGTTTCCTATTCGCAGAATAATCTCTATTGAAGTCAGTATCCTGTTCATAACAGATTCTGAACATCAATACATATTTATGTACCATACTAAGTATTTAAAATCCAATTTTAATACTAGTAGTGAACATAATATTGAAAAACATTTTGAAGTCAGAGCCTTGCCCTTTCTTCAATTCCTTCATGTCTGCTTTGTCCAAACGGCAGTCACGCTTCCGCGATCCTGTTTGCCACAATTAGTCAGACATTTTGGGATATGTCCTATATCTTCCTAGAAGATTATAATGATTTTACTTTATATGTTATTTTATCGAATAAATTAACCTACTAGTTTCCAGGACCATCCTGAAATATTCCCAATTTGAAAATTAAACCATTTAAATACATTTTCCCTAGGATTATGTTTTAAATGTCAATCTTTCTATTTATATCTTGATTCTAATAGTCCAACTATTTAATCAACGATTTGTGGTACTATTTATTATAATGATTATAATAGTCCAACTATATAATCAAATATAATCTAAATTAATTAACCTCAATTACATTGATTACTATAATCCAATTATAAAATCAACTGTAAACTGAAATTAATTAATTCAAATATATTGATTAACATAATCCAATTATATATAATCAAGTGTAATACAGTCCAACTGTTTATTAAAACAACAATTTAAATATTAGTCCTACTAACATTTAATATATTGACGAATGATATTTGATTGAGCGCGTATGGCAAGTAATTAAACAAGTATTGCAAATTAAATACTTGCCTCCCACTAATTTTCGACGAGCCTCTAACCCTCTGTCGAGTACTCGGGAAACCGTGTTTCCTAGTGGGCTAGGATCCCATTAAATAACACACAATCTTGACTTTGGCCAACAAATTGTATGATATTTAACTAGGTAGATCTCGAATATCAATTATATCCAATCCAATTCCTAGATCCAGTAGGTGGATTTCCAAATCCTAAACATATATCTTATATATGCCAATATATCGAATATATTCCCTAACCTTATTCCTCTGAATCAACTAAGTCTTGGCTTTGGCACAACAAACTTAATGATTCCAGTTAAGTGTGACACATTGACCATGGAAAGCTTCGTAATCAATGTCGAGTGACAAGAAGTGGTCTTGACTTTGGCCAACAAACCACAACTTGGACAAGACACCGATATGGAACAAAAACTCTCATTATTCAAACACATCCTTGACGGACAAAGGGCTTGACTTTGGCCAACAACCCAATGCAAATCTTAGATCTTGAGTAAGAATCACCAAATGGAAGGAAAAACGCTTAATATGATTTGAGGGTTTTTCGCGTGCAAATTGGCAACCAATTTATTATCTTTGTTAAGGTCTCATCATCATACACCCTTAAACATGCATTCTAAACACATAATAAAGCGCGTATAAATAAAATAATAATGATATGCGGATGGATACTTTACACATTGATCCTAGATCAAATCTCTCTCTTTCTCTCTCAAACTAGCACTAGTATTTACTTCTACCCAATTACATAATACTTCTAAAGAAACCTCATTTACATTGAGGGGAATAGGTGAGAAGAGAATACAAAGAATATGGAGGTAATAAGGCTGGACACGCAGGTCCAATTTAATAAATCAAATTTATTACAACAATTTCCAAAATTGCCCCACCCTTCTAATATCCATCTGATATACATTATTCATGCATCGCAACCATGTATTCACACAAGCATGTTATCAATCAATATAATCAAATTAATTAATCTGATAATTAGTGATCATCCAATGTTCAAACAACGATTTGATTTTGCTTGAGTCAAACTCGTTTTTGCGAATAAGTACTCAAAGTACGAATCCTCGAATTAAATTAAACTACATAATTAAATCCAATTTAACTTATATTTAATACTAATCCGTTATTTAATTCCAAATTAAATATTACACTTTATTAATAAACCTTTACGACTTAAATCATTTTTCCAAAA
>SKCR01048774.1:0-39614 GCA_019454045.1 Zanthoxylum bungeanum | reverse complement strand
CTTCCTTCACTTTCTTCTCCAAACTGTGGTACCACACCACGGGAGCTCCTCGAGCGACACTCCAACATCTTTTCACTTGGCGCTGAGATAGGCCCAACTGAACTCATGACTAATACAAACTGTCAGAGATGCACCCTTGGATCCCCATTCCCGTTAAACTTAGCCATGTCACGCATCTTAAACTGTGTCGGCAATTTCTTCGAAATTCAACGTGTCATAATCTAGCAAATCCTCATTCTTACCCCTCATCTTGCGGGTAACTGACTCAACCGATCCCGGAGCTTCTGTAACTCTGCCTGAGACCCAGATACTCTGCTTGCTGCATAATCTGCCATATCATCATCAAAAGTGGGGATATCATCCCCCAATCTGTTCGGAGGTTCCTCTTGCCTCACATCCCCAGAACTACCCCCAGCACGAGACCCAGCTATACCAGCCACAGCAGTAGTCAAAGCTTGCAACTGTTCAGTGATCTTGGCGAGATCGTTCTCTAACTGATCCATACGGGATACCTCGTTATCGGATTCACTCATGCTTGTTACTGTTATTTTAGTGAGTCTTGTCCCTTCTCTAACCCAAACGGTATCTATGATATCTTTTTTAAGACATAGAGGGTGTTATCATGATGTATGTATGTATGAGGTGCATGAGATGCATGTAACATATAGAATATACTAAATCAATTAAAATTTTCAAACAAATCGGCCCATTATCATTTTAGAAGCTTTTGGGCTAACTGTCATAGGAGTGAACTCGTCCCAGTTTAATTGGCCCAACAGTTCACATCTCATGGCAAGGAGTCCAACCAAATCCAAATGGTAATGTTCCAACACAAGCACAAATGGCCCATCAATATTTAGAAGCTTTGGCCCAATCGTCATAAGATACGTTCTTGTCCCAGTTTTTAAATGGCCTAACAAGCCCACATCCCATGACAAATGGTCCAGATGGATCTAAACGACAATGTTCCCAAACATAAGCATAAAAGAAAGTTAATGCAAACATAAAATAATAATTTCTATAGAGTAGCCCATCGACATTCAGAAGATTTGGATTGGCCAATTGTCATAGGATACGAACTTGTCCCAGTTTAAATGGCCCAACAAGTTCACCTTTCTGACAAGAAGTCCAACTGCATCCAAATGAGGATGGCCCACAAACACAAGGAAATAGTTGCTATAGGTCATACAAACCCGGTCTACGTGTGGGTTCGCAAGAGTGTAGACAAAGGTCTTCACCGGCGAATGATGGCCCACAACTAGGTCTCCCCACTCAAGGGTTCGAGCGACCAAGTGAGCGCACCCTTTTTTATACACTAAGGTACGTGCCAATGAGCTATGTGTGTGACTGAATGTCAAATGGACTCCCATTGTAGATTCCCCAGAGGGGGGGGTGGAGCGAGGCTCACTTAAATACCCAAGCCTCTTAGGCTCTTATCGCTTGGTGTCAGGAATAAACAACGAGTCCTCCAAATTAGTCCATCACAATAGGCTATGAGTAGATGGCTATATAGGTGACTTCACAGCTTTTCCTTCTAGAAAGGTAATAAGTGAAGGAAGACACCAAACCATTACCTAGCCTCAAAATGCCTTTCATTAAACCCCTTTTAACCCACGGTATACACGGTCAATTAAAGCACAAATCATAATATTACAAGACATTATTTCGGGGCCGATTCTCTATCCCCAGTGGAGTCGCCAGACTGTGGGAACACAGAAACTGGGCGACGCATGTTGTTCCGGGCTCGCTGCCAGGTTGGGAGTACGGAGTAGTCCGCGGGGGACTAAACCGGAGAATAAATGAGTCGCCACCCGGTGTGAACCGGGAAAATGAGATTTAAGGCCGCACTCACCCCTCGCAAAGGAAGACCTCAAACCATTGGGTTCGGAATGGTCCCTTACTTATGCCACTTGTAATAAAATGATTTTTGCAATAATCTAACCAAGCCTAAGCAACATATTTCCAAGGATAATTTACTCCTAAGTTCGCATGCATAAGTACAAAGCTCATATCTAAGTTACATATAAACACATTTTCATATTTGCATACAATCTATTTGTATACAATCTATGTCCAAATTTGCATACAACCTATTTACATACAATCTATGTCCAAATTTGCATACAACCTATTTGCATACAATCTATGTCCAAATTCATGCATAGAGATCAATTGACATACGGAAGGCATACAATTTCGCATTGGTAGGCACAGAAGCACAAACAAATAACATTCATACAAGCATGTATATTAAGGAAAGACGCTTAAGTGCGTAATAGAAATAGATAACTCAAGAGGTAATACAAATGCATAAGATAAAAAGAGACAACTATATGCTAAGATAGGCATGTCGTGATGTGATGCAGAAAGGATCTCTAGAATTGACACGAACACATGCATGGGTCTTTTTTGGTGGTATTATGATGTAGTTCGGGGCTGTTTTAGAGGTGCCTGACGTGTCAAAGGGAGCTGCTATTTTGAGTGTTTGTGGCTTTTGCGTGAGGGCTGAGTTATACGGCTAGAGGCTAGGGGACGTGTTGTGGAGTGGACAGGCTAGGCGTGGAGGCAATGGGCTATTTGGTTCATGATGCGTGAAGGTTGTGCAACGTGCGCTACAAGGGGAATTTGTGTAAAGTTCTAATATAGGTCCCAAGAATCATGAAATCAAGCATAAAATTCGTATGAACACATCAAAGGAGTAAGGCGGAAACATAACTCAGATTGAACGGTTTGAGATGCGAAGAACAAGATCGTTTTCTACCTCCCTCCAAGCTCGCAGTGGCTTCCTCATGCAGGGGGCTGCTCGGTTTCACTGGTATTGTCTCTCCATGATCGGCCATTGATGAACACCATTGAAGCTCCAAGCTTCAAGCTTCCAAAACGATTCCAAGCTCATAAATTCGTTTCCCTATCACCTATGTATAACCCATGTGTGTGTGCTAGCACACACATCTTCTTCCTTGCTTCTCATTTGCTCGGTCAAACAGAAGAAAAGATGAAGAAGAATCGGCCAAGGAGACCGTGAGAGAGAGGTGAAGGGTTTTGGCTCCAAAAGCCTAAAACCGTAAGTCACTTATGAGAGAGAGAGAGAGTTATTCTTTGTATATCATTTTATTTATTTTTATTTACCAAGTAATATAAATAAAATATATACAACACTTTTAATTAAAAAAGTCAAAAGTAAAAGCAAAAAGCTTTCAACTTTTCACCCATCACTTTTTTTTTACATCAAGTCACTTCACTTTAATAAAGTGACAACTTGTCATGTCACATCACTCAAAGTGACAAGTGATTTGACAATTGACGCGACTAGTGATTTGACGATTGATGTGACTTGCGTGCCGCACTCGAATTCGAAATGCAAATGCGCTCGCAATCACTCTCGGGCTCGGGTTCGTTAATTCCAAATTAACGAATTTTCCGTCGCGTCGTAATTAAATGATTACGCCTAGCGAAATCACTATTCATGTCGCTAACGAATTAATTCTAAATTAATTCGTTCGCCCGAATTAAAATCTAATTTTAATTCCGCGTCGAAATCCAATTTCTAATAATATATCAAATATATTATTTTATCGATTAATTTCAAATTAATCGTTCTCTCTCTTTAATTAATATTTTATCCCAGATAAAATATCTCCGTGATTAATCCCAGATTAATTTTTCTCTTCTAATTAATCCCAGATTAATTAAGTGCGAGTTATACGTCATCGGTGAATCTTCGGGAAGCGACCCATGAGATCTCCGGATATGTTGGCAGTAAATACGGTCGTCGGACTATCCGAACACGTAAGTACCTCGTACTACGTTTTACCGATTTACAAGACAAGGTTGGCTTCTAGCAAAGCGCCATGCCTACCCAATTCTCCAGAAATATTCTTACAGGAATATATAGATCTGTATCAAGCGTAGTATACCGTAGTATTGTGTATATCAGCCCAGTATCGGATAGTCACGTGCTAGGGCTGGGGCTGGATAAGTGTCTACCCCGTCCGAAGCACATGTCGGATGTCTGGTAACTAGTCTCTATAATCGGATATACATGACCTTGTCATAATATCCCGATGGCCGGCCAGCACTTAAG
Organism: Zanthoxylum bungeanum; assembly: GCA_019454045.1. NCBI lineage: Eukaryota > Viridiplantae > Streptophyta > Magnoliopsida > Sapindales > Rutaceae > Zanthoxylum > Zanthoxylum bungeanum. The sequence goes on along the minus strand of SKCR01048774.1, from coordinate 35,530 downwards.
AGCACTAATACCGTATCATGCGTGACATCATCTCCACTATGACTTGAGTGATACTTCCGTCTTGACATCACACCCAATACACTACGACTCTCTGATAAACCCAGAAGTGGTGTACGCAGAACCGGTTAAAGCTATGTACCACCAAGACCAAAGTCTATCGATTATCGTAAGTATTAGCGATGCAAGTCTCAGGTTAAGACTATACACACCTACCTTGATTTCGGCCTCCCATAGACACATAGTCATAATACCAATGGGATTCCGAGGGGTCTATCCAGAGCGAAGCTGTTTCCCGTACCATCGGTGAAACACGACCTCCTATCGCACTTGCATAAGTATCCAATACTTATATATATGAGAACTATGTTGTGCCCTCACAACGCGCACAAGTGCAATACTAGCCTATTCCGCATTATCGATGTCCAGTCTCGATAATACTCCGGCTAGGGATATTTAATGATTAAACCTTGGGGACTGATACTGTCTCATATCATTCTCAATCCAGGAACTAATCATATGGACCTCTCTTCATTTATACATCTAAGGTGATTTAATCACAAATGATGAGAATACAATCTCCTTTGTCACATAGTTAATTTATACAACAACACCGTGATTTGTACAAATAGTGACGCTATGGGTCATAATTGTCCAACAATCTCCCACTTGGCACATAGCCAGTCACTCAAGTGTCCTACACCCGAACTATGTACGGTTGGCTCAAACTGCTGAGAAATGCTTTCGTCAGTGGATTTGCATGATTATCATCTTGATGCGATTTATTCGATCATCACATCGCCACGATGTATGATCCGAATGAATCAGATGAGTATCTAAGTATGTATCTGGATTGTTGATGAGACCATTAATTCTTTAGCCTGCGCTGACGCCTAGCTCAGCTGCTAACAGAACTATATCTAATCTAATTAGATTTGTATCGACCCAAATGACTTTTATTGCTGCTTCAGCTGCAGCAGCAACAACCCACATTTGTTGTTTATTCGGTAATAGTATCTTACTTGGAAGATTTCCAGCTCACTGTACCGTTATTCAAACTATATAGTACCGTTTGCAACTTTTAGTCGTCTTTATCGGTTATAGGAAACTTGCTACAGTGACCCCAGTCACTTCAAGTTCTCCTTCTCCATAGACTAAGACATCATCCTTAGTTCTCTAAGATACTAACGGATGTTCTTAACATCAATCCAGTGACTATCACTCGGATTGGCCTGTTTGTGAATCCATATGCTCAAAGCGTATGATACACCAGGTCTCGTACATTTTCAATGTACGGTTTCTAGGAGAGTATTGCGAAAGCCAAGCTTTCGCCGATATTTATTTTATGGGAATATCATTTCCAAGAAATGACGTATTATCATTATTTTATAGGACAACCACTGTCAGTGCGCTCCCACTAACCTCCTTATATACACAAGAATTATTTTCGTTTTGAATTAAATCGTACACCATTATGATTATATCAAAACGATAATTCCAAGAACCTAATGCTTGTCAATCCAATCATGGATCGAATAACCTGCATTATCCAAATGGATTTACCGTGGCAACAGGTAAAAGGTTGAATCGTAATCAACACAATGTTGATAACGATACCTTTCCGTTAAAAGCCTAGCTTTATACGTGGTATGTTGCCATCCATGTATGTCTTCCTAGAAGACTTTTAAGTACCATTAGGCACAATGCCTTGTGGTACATCAACTAGTATCCAAACTGGTTGAGATACATGGAATCCATTTCGGATTATATGGCACTTTGCCATAATTAGGGAGTTGTACCTTGTATCACTTCCTCATACGTAGTCAGTTAGTATTCCTCAATAAGATTCACATCTTTATGAGGTTAGATCAGAAACCCATACCCCAGGTTGTTTTCTGACTCTGTCCGACCTACGCGGTTCTTGTGTATTCAAAGATTAATGGTAATAGTCTCATCCTGGATGAACTATTCATGTTCCATTAAGATTCAGTGCCTTGAACAGTATTACTCTGATTTCCATCGAGTAATACTATCCTCCCACTTACCACTGCATATCGGTATTCCTCTCAGGAAAACCGTATGGTGAGTAACAATCTAATTGTTCTCTTGTGAGGTGTATAAGTACAATACTTATGGTATCCCTAGGATAACCTACATTTGGCACTTATCCTATTTGGGTTTTAGTTTGGTATCATCCAAACATATGCCTAGCATACCCAAATTATCAGAATGAGAAACCCGGTTTCTTTCCCGTTCATATCTAATATGATATCTGTCAAACAGATTATTATGGAACCTTATTCAAAATAAGTTCTTGCACTGTTTAAAGCTTATCCGTTGAAGGAAATGGTAGCTCAGAGCGACTCGTGATTAACCTTATTATGTCTAACAAAATTCGGTTAATCCGTTCGGACACACCGTCAAACTGACGTATTCCGGGAGGAGTCCTTATTTGAAAGAATACTATACTCTTTCATAAAAACTAGGAACTTATTGCTTAAGTATTTTCCATTACAGTCTTACCATGACGGTTTAATACTTTAGCCGATCTATTTGTCTATTTCGTGTCGAAACTCTAAAAGTTTCCGATTTGTGTTTCAAAAGAAACACATAACCATACGCGATGCCACATCCGTACAGGTCACGAAATATTCAAATCCATATCTAGCCTAGCTAGACATGGGCCCACTTAATTCACTATGAAGTAGGGCTAACAGACGGTGGCATTTACACTTTTACCAAGTAAATAGTGTTTTAGGCACTTTGCCTAAATAGACTAGATTCGTAGACTTTATTTGAGTGGAATCAAATCAGTCCTGGTATCCGCTCTTCAAAAGTGCGGATATACGATTCTTGTTTATCAGTGTCCCTGACAACTATGCCACAATTAAGTTTCTTAACTGATCAAATCAATTTGAGCTATTTATTTGTCATGTTATATATTTGAGAGATTATTTATATTCAAAATATAAATCCTGTTATTCACATCTAATGTGTTTATCTCAATATCATCTTTATATAATGAAACACTTTAGTGTTCTAGAATATAAAGGTACACCCGCAGCGGGTTATACGCGATATAGAGATAATGTTTCTAGTCAAACTAGATACATTATAACAGTTTCCTAATTTACGTACTAACCCGAAGGTAGTTCCTAAATTCAGGTATCTACGTTAAAACAGCGACTTTCGTCCTGTTTCCAATTCGCAGATAAATCTCTATTGAAGTCAGTATCCTGTTCAAAACAGATTCTGAACATCAATATATATATTTTATGTACCACACTAAGTATTTAAAATCCAATTTCAATACTAGTTGTGAACATAATTATGACAATCATATTTGAAGTCAAAGCCTTGCTCGTCTTCTATTCCTCCTTAGGATATGTCCTTTATCTTCCCAGAAGATTATAATGATTTTGCCTTTGCCTGTTTCAACACTCCAGAAGCCTTTGGCCAAGCCTCGTGTTTCTGGAATATCGAATTAAGGTACGCCTTGCGCTACAAGCTTAATATATTATTTTATCAAATAAAATAACCTATTATTTCCAGGACCATCCTGAAACTTTATTCCCAATTTGAAAATTAAACCATTTAAACACATTTTCCCCAGGATTATGTTTTAAATGTCAATCTTTCAATTATATCTTGATTCTAATAGTCCAACTATTTAATCAACGATTTGTGGTACTATTTATTATAATGATTATAATAGTCCAACTATATAATCAAATATAATTTAAATTAATTAACCTCAATTACATTGATTACTATAATCCAATTATAAAATCAACTATAAATCGAAATTAATTAATTCAAATATATTGATTAATATAATTCAATTATATATAATCAAATATAATACAGTCCAACTGCTTATAAAAACAACAATTTAAATATTAGTCCAACTAACATTTAATCTAACGACGAAATAATTTGAATGAGCGCGTATGGCGAGTAATTGAACGAGTATTGCAAATTCAATTCTTGCCTCCCACTATTTTTCGGCGACCCTCTAACCCTCTGTCGAGTACTCGGGAAACAGTGTTTCCTAGTGGGCTAGGATCCCGTTAAATATCACACAATCTTGACTTTGGCCAACAAATTGTATGATAATTAACTAGGTAGATCTCGAAGATCAATTGGATCCCATCCAATTCCTAGATCCAGTAGGGGATATCCAAATCCTAAACATATATCTTATATATGCCAATACATCCAATGTATTACCTAACCTTTTTCCTCTGAATCAACTAAGCCTTGGCTTTGGCACAACAAACCTAGTGATCCCAGTCAAGTGTGACCCATTGACCATGGAAAGCTTCGTAATCAATGTCGATGGACAAGAAGTGGTCTTGACTTTGGCCAACAAACCACAACTTGGACAAGACACCGATATGGAACAAAACTCTCATGATTCAAACACATCTTCGACGGACAAAGGGCTTGACTTTGGCCAACAACCCAATGCCAATCTCGAATCTTGAGTAAGAATCACTCAATGGAAGGAAAAACACTTGATATTGAGCGAGGGTTTTTCGCGTGCAATTGGCAACCAATTTATTATCTTTGTTAAGGTCTCATCATCATACACCCTTAAACATGCATTCTAAACACATAATAAAGCGCATATGAAATAAAATAATAATGATATGCAGATGGATACTTTACATTGATCCTAGATCAAATCTCTCATTTTCTCTCTCCAAAGCTAGCACATGTATTTACTTCTACCCGTTACACTACACTTCTAAAGAAACCTCATTTACATTGAGGGGAATAGGTGAGAAGAGAATACAAAGAGTATAGAGGTGATAAGGCTGGACACGCAGGTCCAATTAATAAATCAAATTTATTACAATTTCCAAAATTGTCCCACCCGACTAATATCCATCCGATATACATTATTCATGCATCGCAACCATGTATTCATACAACCATGTTATCAATCAATCTAATCCAATTAATTAATCTGATAATTAGTGATCATCCAATGTTCAAACAACGATTTGATTTTTGCTCGAGTCAAACTCGTTTTGCGAATAAGTACTCAAAGTACGAATTCTTGAATTAAATTAAACTACATAATTAAATCCAATTTAATACGCATTTAATTCTAATTCACTATTTAATTCCAAATTAAATATTACACTTTTATTAACGAACCTTTACGACTTAAATTCCAAATTTAATCGCAACGGGTCTCAAAGCCCGATTAACATCTAATGTTTATTTAATTAAAGTCCAATGGGCTTTTAATTAATTTCTATAAGGCGTGGACTTTTGGTCAACTCGGGTCAAACCAAATAACCAAAATCCAATCCGGGAGTTACCCCATAAGCCTTTAAATTAATTTTGGCCCATTAGGCCCAATTAAATAATTAAGGTCCATTAAGTCATAATTGGACTTTATGGATGCGGTTTTAGGCCCAATTGGATCCAACCAAATTTGCCTAAACTCAACTTTGTACAACAAAGCCCAAAAGCCCAATTACAAACCTTTAAGGGCCAATTTCCAAAATAAGCCCAATTAATTAACTTATAAAATTCTAAATTCCATAATTAATTAACCTAAGTGTAATACACAATTAACCACCCAATTAATATTTCTAAAACATCAATTAGCATACTTAATCATGCACTTTAATGACAAATAGTGTCCAACACAATCTATTAAAATCAAACCCATTTTACATGCTTTTGTTCTCGGCAATTAGGGGTTTTTCCAATCCGATTCGGTTTCAATCCAATCGAATCCACATCATCATTTCCCAAATCAATTCAATTCATCCAATGAATTAAAATCAAAAAACACAATGAATTTCAAATTCAATTGAATTCGGCCAAGCCACTTTAATTTGGGAAAAATGTTCCAAATCAAAATTCAATCAAATTGAACTTCAAAACAACATTACCCAATTGTTTTAAGTCATCCAATGATCATACAAACAAAATCACCAAGAAATTTAGGGTTCTTTAATTTCGGCCAACATAAGCAATTTGGGGAAATTCGATCCAAACACAATTTCAACAAATTGATCCAATCAATCTTAAATTAAACATACTTTAAGCATTCTCATTCATCCAATTTCACAAAATATGCTCAAAATCAAGTTTACCCAAATTTTTCACTTTATGCCAACACATAACAATTGGGGAAATTTGTTCCAAACACAATTTCTTCAAATTGATCCAATCAATCATTAATTCATCAACATTTAAGCATACTTAATCAATCAATTTAATCAAATCATGCTTCAATTGATTTTACCCAATTTGTCATGCCCAAAATTTAGGGAAAATTGAATCCAATCCAATTTCATGAAATTGATCATAGACAACTTCAATTCAACATCATTCAAGCATACTTCATCAAAAATTCAACCAAATCATGCCTAAATCGAGTTTACCCAATTTTAACCCTAACTTTTTCATGCTTGATCAAAGCTCAAGATACCATTGTAAAGTTCTAATATAGGTCCCAAGAATCATGAAATCAAGCATAAAATTCGTATGAACACATCAAAGGAGTAAGGCGGAAACATAACTCACATTGAACGGTTTGAGATGCGAAGAACAAGATCGTTTTCTGCCTCCCTCCAAGCTCGGCAGTGGCTTCCTCATGCAGTGGGCTGCTCGGTTTCACTGGTTATTGTCTCCTCCATGATCGGCCATTGATGAACACCATTGAAGCTCCAAGCTTCAAGCTTCCAAAACGATTTCAAGCTCATAAATTCGTTTCCCTATCACCTATGTATAACCCATGTGTGTGTGCTAGCACCACATCTTCTTCCTTGCTTCTCATTTGTCTCGGTCAAACCAGAAGAAAAGATGAAGAAGAATCGGCCAAGGAGACCGTGAGAGAGAGGTGAAGGGTTTTGGCTCCAAACCTAAACCGTAAGTCACTTATGAAGAGAGAGAGAGTTATTCTTTTGTATACATTTATTTATCTTTTATTTACCAATTAATATAAATAAAATATATACAAAACTTTTAATTAAAAAAGTCAAAAGCAAAAGCAAAAAGCTTTCAACTTTTCACCCATCACTTCTCTTTTTTACATCAAGTCACTTCACTTTAATAAAGTGACAACTTGTCATGTCACATCACTCAAAGTGACAAGTGATTTGACAATTAACGCGACTAGTATTTTACGCTTGATGTGACTTGCGTGCCGCACTCGAATTCGAAATGCAAATGCGCTCATAATCACTCTCGGGCTCGGGTTCGTTAATTCCAAATTAACGAATTTTCCGTCGCGTCGTAATTAAATGATTACGCCTAGCGAAATCACTATTCACGTCGCTAACGAATTAATTCTAAATTAATTCGTTCGCCCGAATTAAAATCTAATTTTAATTCCGCGTCGAAATCCAATTTCTAATAATATATCAAATATATTATTTTATCGATTAATTTCAAATTAATCGTTCTCTCTCTTTAATTAATATTTTATCCCAGATAAAATAACTCCGTGATTAATCCCAGATTAATTTTCTCTCTCTTCTAATTAATCCCAGATTAATTAAGTGCGAGTTATACGTCATCGGTGAATCTTCTGGAAGCGACCCATGAGATCTCCGGATATGTTGGCAGTAAATACGGTCGTCGGACTATCCGAACACGTAAGTACCTCGTACTACGTTTATACCGATTTACAAGACAAGGTTGGCTTCTAGCAAAGCGCCATGCCTACCCAATTCTCCAGAAATATTCTTACAGGAATATATAGATCTGTATCAAGCGTAGTATAACCGTAGTATTGTGTATATCAGCCCAGTATCGGATAGTCACGTGCTAGGGCTGGGGCTGGATAAGTGTCTGCCCGTCTGAAGCATATGTCGGATGTCTGGTAACTAGGCTCTATAATCGGATATACATGACCTTGTCATAATATCCCGATTGCCGGCCAGCACTTAAGAGCACTAATACCGTATCCTGCGTGACATCATCTCCACTATGACTGGAGTGATACTTCCGTCTTGACATCACACCCAATACACTACGACTCTCTGATAAACCCAGAAGTGGTGTACGCAGAACCGGTTAAAGCCTTGTACCACCAAGACTAAAGTCTATCGATTATCGTAAGTATTAGCGATGCAAGTCTTAGGTTAAGACTATACACACCTACCTTGATTTCGGCCTCCCATAGACACATAGTCATAATACCAATGGGATTCCGAGGGGTCTATCCAGAGCGAAGCTGTTTCCCGTACCATCGGTGAAACACGACCTCCTATCGCACTTGCATAAGTATCCAATACTTATATATATGAGAACTATGCCGTTGTGCCCTCACAACGCGCACAAGTGCAATACTAGCCTATTCCGCATTATCGATGTCCAGTCTCGATAATACTCCGGCTAGGGATATTTAATGATTAAACCTTTGGGGACTGATACTGTCTCATATCATTCTCAATCCAGGAACTAATCATATGGAACTCTCTTCATTTATACATCTAAGGTGATCTAATCACAAATGATGAGAGTACAATCTCCTTTGTCACATAGTTAATTTGTACAACAACACCGTGATCTGTACAAATAGTGACGCTATGGGTCATAATTGTCCAATAATTTGTGGACTGAGTGGCTGCTAAGGGCGTAGGGGACGTGGCTTACTGTTTTGAATGTGTGGTCAATGGGCAGTTTATTTATGAGGGGGCTGTGTGTGTCTTGGTAAGTGACGTGAGGGCTGAATTTGTGGCAGCAACGTGAGGGCTATGAGCTAGGCGCAAAGGGGCAGGTTGTGACGAGTGTGCTAGGTCAGGGAACTGTTTACGTGAGTGGATTTTAGGTGGCTGAGCATAAGTGGTTTTTGAGTGAAGTTCGCAGGTGCGTGGAAGGCTTTAGGGTTTTTATGTGTGTGCTTGTTTTAGGGTGTAGGTCAGTGGCGTGAGTGGGTTGCCTTGTTGGCGTGCGATGGGCAGGCTCTTGATGCGTGAGGGTTATGGGTTGGTTGAGGGGTCAGTGTGTGATGAGGCTGGGCGTGCATTTATCTTGGGTTTTTTGTGCGTAAACAAAGGAAAATGCAAGGGCTGATAATATGGGTGCACCAATGATAATAGATCGAGCCAAGACAGGGATAGATGATGCAATCAATAGATGAAATATGCGGCAAATATCGTGGTAAAGGTAGCCTTTTAGGATTTCCTTCCCCCAAATGGAGAACCTTTTAATCCAACACAATAAGCCCATGCGTTTTTCATTATAATGAATACAAAGATAAAGATAACTATATCGGACTTCGTATACCCGATTGAACACATTTTACATCCAACCGAATATACACCGATCGGTGCGGCAAAGCATCATGATAAAGGGTTTTAACCCCTCAAAATATGGGACCTTTAATCCAACTTACTAAGCCCATGCGCTCGATCACATCATGCATATAAAAATAAAGACAATCATATCAGACACCGTATACACGATTGAACACATCTTACATTCAACCGAATATACATCAATCGGCGCGACAAAGCATCGTGGTAAAGGATTTTAACCCCTCAGAATAGGGGACCTTTTATCCACCTTACTAAGCCCATGTGCTCGATCACGTCATACATATAAACAATAAAAAAAAATTATATCGGACTTCGTATACCTGATTGAACACATCTTACATTCAACCGAATATACATCAATCGGTGAGGCAAAGCATCGTGATAAAGGATTTTAACCCCTCAAAATAGGGGACCTTTAGTCCAACTAACTAAGCCCATGCGCTCGATCATATCATTACATAAACAAATAACATGCGGAATTTAAATGACGAATAATAAATAAATCAAAGCAACATAAAACAAAAGAATGTGTCATTTACTCAAGCGGTACGTGGAGTTGTATCCCGAGTACAGATCATACTACCGTCCATTCGGAATCAGCTATGAAATTTATGTCCGGGTTTCCATCCGATATACCGCGAGAGTTGACATATCTTTCGTTTTATTCCAAGGCCACAACATAAAATATTATGTAATACGTGCATATTTATCTACTCAAGGGCCACAACATGCATTTTAACATAATAATCATGCGAACAATACTCAATAAATAATAAAAATAAAACTGAAAACGAGTGTGAAAAATACCCTCAGGTCTAACCTTTTTTGCTGACTTTCAGATTTGCATTTCACATAGATCGGAAGGGTTAAAGCTCCTCAACTTCTCCGGTTCACTGGTTTAGCGTCTTAACTCACTGTTTTGCTGTTTTGCTTCCTGTTTGACCTCCGTTTTGCTGATGTTTCCTCTATATTTTCTGCTTACTATTTCAGGTCTTCGAAGCTACTGTTTTTGCATTTTTTAGGGGGTCTAAGGGCTGTGTTTTTCGGTTGTTTAAGGAGGCTTAGAGTGCAGTTTTTTATGTTACTGTTTTAAGGATTTTAGGGACTGTTTTAGTGGTGTATGGCTGTTGTTTCTGCGTGTAAAAGGGCTGTTGTTTGGGGTGTTTTTACTCACTATTTTGGGCGTGGATGGTTGCTGTTTTTGGGGTAATTTTCGGTGTATGTGTAGGGGTTTATAGGGCTGGTTTTCGGTGGTGATTAGGGTGTTTGGGGGCTGGTTGTTTTCGGCTATAGAGGAGGGAAGAGATGAAGAGAAATCTTGTTGTTATTTTTGTGATTTGCTTGAACTGTTTGAAGCTTTAGGAGAGAAAAATTTTTTTGTTCTTTTTATTTGGTGAATGCGTCAACTAGAGAGGGAGGGAATGGCTTGGCTTTGGGTTGTTTATATAGGCAAGGGCTAGGGCTTCTCCTTGTCTCACAAGGAAGGGATATTTGGTATTAAAGAGAGATATGATTTGGTGTTAGACAAGGAAAGCAAGGGATTTGATGGGGGACAAATTTTGGTGAATTAGGAAGGTTGAATATTTGATTGGTGTTCATTAGGCATTTAATTTGTTAGATTAGGAAGTCAATATTTTTAATTGGTTATGATTGATTTTAATTAGGCATAATATTTCTTTGATTTAGTATATAATATTTTGGATTAAGAAGTTACAATATGTGATTTATCTTAATTAGGTATGACTATATTTTATGTCTCATTTAATTTGGTATATCAATTAATTAATATTTTATTTAGTTAATATTTAATTTAATTAATATTTGATTTAATTTGTGTGTATTTTATGGGCTATGGGCGTGTGGGCCTGTGTGGGCTCTGTGTTGGTGGTTTTGTGTTGGTTTGGTGAGTGGGTTTGGCCAAGGTTAAATGGTTCTGGGTTTTAGGGCCAAAGGTGCTCTAAACGGAGGTCCAACAAGTGAGCTTGACGCTAAACAAGTGAATAAGGAGCTAACGAAATACCGATTCCCTTCCGACGACCGTTTCCCGCAATATCCTTAACTAAAAAATGTAGTGCCTCCACTGAGACTCATCATCGGGTTTCACATGCAAAAATGCAATGCCTACACTTATATAGTACTAATAGGCACAATGCCTTCTGGTACAACAACTAGTATCCAAACTTAGTTGGTTTACATGGAATCCATTTAGGACTTCATGGCACTTTGCCATAATATGGAGTCGATACCTTATATCACTACCTCATACGTAGTTAGTTCGTATTCCTCAATAAGATTGACATCTTTATGAGGTGAGATCATAAACTCATACCCCAGGTTATTTTCTGACTCTCTCCAACTTACGTGGTTCTTGTGTATTCGAAGATTATTGGTATAGTTTCATCCTTGATGAACTATTTGTGTTCCATTAGGAATCGGTGCCTGGAATAGTATTACTTCGATTTTCATCGCGTTTTACTTTCCTCCCACTGACCACTGCATATTGGTATTCCTCATAGGAAAACCGCATGGTGAGCAACAATTACATTGTTCTCTTGTGAGTTGTATAAGTACTATACTTTGGTTTCCCTAGGATAACCTACAATTTAGGCACTTATCCGATTTGGGTTCTAGTTTGGTATCATCCAAACATATGCCCAGCATTCCCAAATCTTCAGGAATGAGAAAACCCATTTTCTTTCCTGTTCATATCTAATATGAAAGTCTGTCAAACAGATTTTTATGGAACCTTATTCAAAATAATTTTTGCACTGTTTATGCGTATCCCTTGGAGGAAATGGTAGCTCAGAGCAACTCATGATTAACCTTATCATGTCCAACAAAATTCGGTTTCTCAGTTCGGACACACAGTCAAATTGACGTGTTCCGGGAGGAGTCCTCATTGAAAGAATACTATACTCTTTCAAGTATTTGAGAAACTTATTGCTTAAGTATTTTCATCATGGTCCAATCATGGTGTTTAATACTTTAGCCGATCTGTTTTTATACTTCGTGTCGAAACTTTCTGAAAGTTTCCAATTCGTGTTTCAAAAGAAACACATAACCATAACGCGATGCCACATCCGTAAAAGTCATGAAATATTCATATCCACCTCTAGTCTAGCTAGATATGGGCCCATTTACGTCACTATGAATGAGGGCTAACAGATCGGTGGCACTTACACTTTTACCAAGTAAAAGTGTCTTAGGCACTTTGCCCAATAAACTAGATTCGTAGACATTATTTGAATAGAATCAAATACGTCCTAGTATCCACTCTTCAAAAGTGTGGATATACGAGTCTTGTTAATTTTGTCCCAGACAACAATGCCACAAATAAGTCTTATCTGATCAAATCAGTTTGAGTTATTTGTTTGTCATGTCATATGTTAGAGATTCATTTATATTCAAAATATAAATACTGTTATTCACATCTAATGTGTTTATCTCAATATCATCTTTATAAAATAAAACACTTTAGTATTCTAGAATATAAAGGTACACCCGCAACGGGTTAAACCCTGATATGGAGATAATATTTATAGTCAAACTAGTTACATTTTTAACAGTTTCCTAATTTAAGTACACACCCGAAGGGTAGTTCCTAACCTTAGGTTTCTACGGTTGAAACAGCGACAGTTGTCCCGTTTCCAATTCGTAGGTAGATCTCATCTGAAGTCAGTATCCTACTCTCAGCAGATTCTGCACATCAGTGCATATTTATATACCACATCCAGTATCTAAAATTCAGTTTTAATACTAGTAGTGAACATGTTTATGACAAACATATTTTAAGCCGGAGCCTTGCACCGTCTTCTCTTCCTTCATGTCTGCCTTGTCCATACGGTAATCACGCTTCAGTGACCCCGTTTGCCACAGTTTAGGTAGACATCGTGGGATTTGTCATTTGTCTTCCCAGAAGATTATAATGACTTTCCCTTTGCCCTTTTTCCACACCCTAGAAGCCTTTGGCCAAGCCTTGGCCTTCTGGAATGTCGAAGTAAGATGCGCCTTGCGCTTCTTGCCCTATTGCAAACTTTGGCTTTGTCTCCTTGAGTATAGCCATTAACTCTCCAAGAGTTTACTATTGCAATTTGTACTTCTAAGATCTAAGGATAGATCTATGAAGATCCTTCAATTTCAATATCATACTATAAGGATCTAATCCTTAGTTCTGACTAAGAAATTAAGAAGTCTTTGCGGCAAGCATAACGGATTAAGTACTAAAGTTATCATCACATGAATATTCCAAATATCATGTTCTACTATTTGCTCAACTCTGGGCTTAGGCTCGAGACGTCACTATATCAAATAAAGTAACTTCTCGGTTACCCAGGACTATCCTGAGATTTTATTCCCAATTTGAAAATTAAAGTCGTTTAATGACATTTTCACCCAGGATTATGTTTTAAACACTAATCTTTCAGTTATCTTGATTCCAATAGTCTAACTATCAAATCAACAATTTAGGTATAATTTATTATAATGATTACTATAGTCCAACTATATAATCAACTATAATTTAATCGATTAAATTCAATTATATTGATTACTATAATCCAATTATATAGTTTGAATACAGTCCAACTGTTTTATTAAAACAACGATTAAATATTAGTCCAACTAATAAATAATTACGTATTGACGAAAAATTGAAATGAGCGCGTATGGCAAGTAACTAAACGAATATTGCAAATTTAATACTTGCCTCCCATTATTTTTCGGCGAGCCTCTAACCCTCTGTGGAGTACTCGGGAAACCTTGTTTCCTAGTGGGCTAGATCCCGTTAAATAACACAAATCTTGACGTTGGCCAATAAATTGTATGATAATTAACTAGGTAGATCTCTAAGATCAATTGGATCACATCCAATTCCTAGATCCAGTAGGTGGACATCCAAGTCTGAAACATATATCTTATATATGCCAATATATCCAATATATTGTCTAACCTTTTTTTCCTCTGAATCAATTAAGCCTTGGCTTTGGCACAACAAACTTAATGATCCCAGTTAAGCGGAACCCATTGACCATGGAAAGCTTCGTAATGAATGTCGATGGACAAGAAGTGATCTTGACTTTGGCCAACAAATCACAACTTGGACAAGTCACCAATATGGAAGAAAGTCTTCATGATTCAAACACATCCGTGATGGACAAAGGTCTTGACTTTGGCCAAAAAACCAGTGTCAGTCTTGGATCTTGAGTAAAAATCACTCAATGGAAGGAAAAACGCTTAATATGTGTTGAGGTTTTTCGCGTAAATTGGCAACCAATTAATTATCTTTGTTAAGGTCTCATCATCATACACCCTTAAACATGCATTCTAAAAGCATAATAAGGAACATATAAATAATATAATAATGATATGCGGATGGATATCTAAACACATTGTTCCTAGAACAAATCTCTCCATTTCCTCTCTCCCGCTAGCACAAGTATTACTTCTACCCGATTACATAACACTTCTAAATAAACCTCATTACATTGAGGGGAATAGGTGAGAAGAGAAATACAAAGAGTCAAGAGGTAATAGGCTGGACACGTAGGTCCAATTAATAAATTCTAAATTTATTACAATAATTTCCAAAATTGCCCTCACCCATCTAATATCTATCTGATATACATTATTCATACATCGCATCCATGTATTCACACAAGCATGTTATCAATCAATCTAATCCAATTAATTAATCTGATAATTAATAACCATCCAATGTTCAAACAACGATTTGATTTTGCGCGAGTCAAACTCGTTTTGCAAATAAGTGCTCAAAGTACAAATTCACGAATTATATTAAACTACAACATTAAATCCAATTCAATTTGTATTTAATACTAATTCACTTATTTAATTCCAAATTAAATAATTACACTTTTTAATGTGCCTTTACGACTTAGATTCCAAATCTAATCGTTACGGGTCTCAAAGCCCGATTAACATCCAATGTTAATTTAATTAAAGTCCAATGGGCTTTTAATTAATTTCTTAAGGCATGGACTTTTGGTGAATATGGGTTAAACCCAAATACCAAAGCCCATTTAAGGAATCACCCTTATTTGCCAAGAAACCAATTTAGGCCCATTAGGCCCAATTAAAATTAAAGGTCCATTAAGTCATATTTGGACTTTATGGATATGGTTTTGGGCCCAATTGGATCCAACCAATTAGCCTAAACCAAACTTGGCCCAACCAAGCCCATTAAGCCCAATTACAACTTTACAAGCCCAATTCCAAATTTGGCCCAATTAATTAAATTACCAAAATTCTAAATTTCATGATTTAATTAACCTAAAGTGTATGCCATAATTAATTAACCAAATAATATTTCCAAAACACTAATTTACACAATTAATTATGATCATCATCAAACTCATGTCAAACACATTTGAATAAAAAAATCACATCATTTCCATGCTTACAAGTCCACAGCAATTAGGGATTATTTGTCCAATTCAAAATTCAATCCAATTAAATATCAAATCAACATTTCCCAAATAATTTAACTCATCCAATGAATAAAAATAAAAAAAATCATCATGACATAGGGCAGTCCAACTTTCGGCCAAGCCATAAAATGGGGAAAAATTTGATCCAATCCAATTTTCATCAAAATGATCATGCATAACACTATGTTATCATAATTTAAGCATACTCAAAAAATCAATTTCACTCAAACATGCTCAAATCAATTTTGCCCAATTTTTACCCTAATCAAATTTCATGCTCAAAATGGCTCTGATACCATTGTTGGGTTTCTAGTTAGTCCCAATATCGATTTCAAGTAAGAAACATGTGCGAATACAACAATGAAGAATGGCGCAATCATACTTACATTGATCGGATTTGGCGATGCGAGGAACAATAAAAACTTCATCAAGCTTTCGGCAATGGTGCTTCTTTTGCTCCTCCAATTTTCGGTCAACTCCATGGATGGATCTCCAAGCTCCAAGCTTTGTGTGGCGATTCCATGCTCACAAGTTGGTTTCCCTATCACCTTGGATGACTCTTCATGTGCTAGCAATGGAAAGATTTGCCACAAATCTTCCTTATTTCTCCTCTTGTTCACGGTTTGGAGAAGAAAAATGAGAGAGGAAAATGTTGGCCCATGCCGAATTTTGGGAGAGAGAAGAGTGAAGTGTGTTGGTTTGGTTTTCTAAAAACTAATACCAAAAATCCATTTCCAAAATTTGTAAATGGCTTTCCAAAAGTCAATTCAAATTTTGGAGCCAAAAAGCAATTAATGCTTCCAACTACCACCATAAATCACAAGTGACAAGTTATCACATCACTCAAAGTGACTAGACATCACATCAATTGATTGATTAGTGATTTGACGCTTGATGTGACTTGTGGGCCGCACTTGAATTCCAAATGCGAGTGGGCCCGCAAATACACCCAGGCTCGGGTTTGCTAATTCCGAATTAACGAATTTTCCGTTACGACGTAATTAAATCTAATTTAATTAAATAATTATGCCTAGCCAAATTACTATTCACGTCGCTAGCGAATTTATTCTAAATTAACTCATTCGCCTGAATTAAAATCTAATTTTAATTCCGCGTCAAAATCCAATTTCCTTTAATATATCGAATATATTATTTTATCGATTAATTCCAAATTAATCGTTCTCTCTCTTTAATATATATTTTATCCAAGATAAAATATCTCTGTAATTAATCCTAGATTAATTTTCTCTCTCTTATAATTAATCCCAGATTAATAAAGTGTGAGTCATACGTCATCGGTGAATCTTCGGGAAGCGACCCATGAGATCTCCGGATATGTTGGCAGTAAATCCGGTCGTCGGACTATCCGAACACGTACGTACCTAGTACTACGTTTTTACCGATTTACAAGACATGGTTGGCTTCTAGCAAAGCACTGTGCCTACCCAATTCTCCAGAAATATTCTTACTGGAATATGTGATCTATATCAGACATAGTATACGTAGTATTGCATATTGCGATCCAGTATCGGATATCACTTGCAAGGCCTGGGGCTGGAATTGTGTCTGCCTCATACGAAGCACATATCGGATCTTTGGTAACTAGTCTCTATAATCGGATAATCATGACCTAGTCATATTATCCCGATGACTGCAGTACATAAGAGCACCAGTTCCGTATCCTACGTGATCATCATCTCCACTATGACTGGAGTGATATTTACATCTCGACATCACACCCAATACATTACGATTCTCAATATACCCAGAAGAGGCGTACACATAACCTGTTAAAGCCCTGGACGACCAAAACCAAAGTATATTGATTGTCGCAAGTATTAGCGGTGCAAGTCTTAGGTTAAGACCAAATACACCTACCCTGATTCGGACTTCCATAGACACATAGTCATACTACCAATGGAATTCCGAGGGGTCTATCCAGAGCGAAGCTGTTTCCGTACCATCGGTAAACACAACCTCCTATTACACTTGCATTAGTATCCTATACCCAAATATATGAGAACCATGACGTTATGCTCCCACAACGCGCACAAGTGTAATACTAGTCTTTTACGCATTATCGATGTCCAATCTCGATAATACTCCGACTAGGGATATTTAATGATTAAACCTTCATGGATTGATACTGTCTCATATCATCTCAATCCGGAACTAATCATATGGACCTTCTATCATTTATACATCTTGGTAATCTAATTACAAATGATAAAAATGCAATTTCCTTTGTCACATAGTTAATTTGTACAACAACACCATGATATGTACAAATAGTGATGCTATGGGTCATAATTGTCCAACAAAAATGGCTTTTCTAAATGGATTTCTTGATGAAGAAATCTATATGGAACAGCCGGAGGGTTTTACATCCACCGAGAACTCGGGTATGGTATATAAGCTTAAGAAGTCCATTTATGGACTTAAACAAGCTTCACGAAGTTGGAATCTTCAATTCAACGAGATTATTAGATTGTCTGGTTTTCTCAAGAATTATGAAGAATCTTGTGTGTATCAGAAGGCCAGTGGGAGCATGGTGGTATTTTTAGTTCTCTATGATGACGACATCCTAATCATTAGGAATGATATTGGAATGATGCAAGGCGTCAAAGCTTACCTTGTAAGAATTTCTCCATGAAGGACCTGGGAGAAGCTTCCTATGTTTTAGGCATAAAACTCTATAGAGAAAGAGAAAGGAAGCTGATTGGGTTATCCCAATCAACGTACATAGATAAGATCTTGGAACGGTACAATTTTGGTAACTGTAAGACAGCAAATATATCGTTCAGACATGGAATTCATCATTCAAAAAAGATGTGTCCGCAAACAGAAGATGAGAAGGTTAGAATGTCTAACCAACGTTATGCTTCATGTTTGGGAAGCATAATGTATGCCATGTTATGTACAAAGCTTGATATCAGTTTCGTTGTTAGCGTAACTAGTAGATATCAGTCAAATCCAGGCAATGACCATTGGATGGCCATTAAACATATCCTGAAGTATCATAAATGTACTAAGGATAAGTTGATTATTTATGGAGGAAGTGAACTGCAAGTTAATGGGTATATGAATTTCGACTTCCAATCGGATCCTAATGATAGAAAGTTTACATTTGGATTCGTCTTTACCCTTAACGGAGGTTGCAGTTTGCTGGAAAAGTTCCAAACAGGGATCAATAATAGATTCCACCACATAGGCGGAATACATTGCAGCTTCAGAAGCTACAAAGGAAGCTGTATGGATTAAGAACTTTATCACAGAATTGGGAGTGGTCCCAAGTATCGAGAATTTGATTCCGTTATACTGTGATAATACTGGAGCCATTGCGCAAGTAAAGGAACCGAGGGCGCATCAGAAGGCGAAGCATGTAGAACGCAAGTACCACATCATTCGAGAGATTATGTCGCGAGGGGATATAGTCGTGTGCAAGATACCGAGTGAAGATAATGTAGCATACCTGCTTACGAAGGCCATACCTCTGAAGTAATTTGATAAATATGTGGAGTCGATGGGTTTTAGATACAATTGATATTGGCACTAGAGTAAGTGGGAGATTTTGTTGGGGTTGGTGCTCAGAGCACCAATTCCCCATTGTATTTCCTTGTAAATATTGTTGTAAACGTTTTATTATGAATAAAATAAACAGTTTATGTAATATAATATATCTTTTAATATGGTAAAGATGTAATTGACCTTAGAATGATTAGTCATGATGTAGTTGCAAAAACTTCGCAACTGACATTGAGTTGTATCATGATGTTGTCATTCTTAGACAATTCCTGGTCAAGGTTTACACTACTTGGTCAGTAAAGTAAACCCGTTGAGACCGGTACATGTTGTATACAGGAATATATGATTCCAATGGTTTCTCAATGAACCATGAGTCTTGGAGACTCGTATAGACGTGTATGTATTTATAGCGGATAAACACTGAACGACTCACCGAAGATTCTTAATGAATGGTACACCAACGTCAATAAGAATCTTCTCGGGTTTAGTAGCATTTTTTATTCTTCGACATGAGATACCAATGTGGGCACATGAGACATCTTCCATAATTTGATGGCAGTCACGTCATCGATCTATTCAGATCAGACCTGCGCCTGTTTGTTGGGTGTGGATAGATTCTTAGGGTGTCTCGTGTGTGTTGAGATAGGATCCGTCAGTTCTGTATACAGAGCATAGGTAGTCCATATATTATTAGCAATCAGATAAAAACCATGGGCCAGTGGTACATTTTAGAAGTGAGTTCTAAGTGTTCTTTTAGAGATTGCTAATTGAGACGTCGACGGGATTATCCCTATAGAGATTTGACGTTTACATCTATATCTCTTGGATATATCTGGATACCTGTGATGGGGGAATTAAACATATGCCATGACCTCGACCTGAATGATTCAGCGAGTTTATCCGAGGTTGTTATAATTTACGAGTGGGTAAATTATGGACACGAAATTGGATTTCGTGACGGATATGTCTGAATCTAGAGAGTCTCACTAGTAAAATATACTCGTAGATCACTAGGGCAACTTTTATGAATAATACTAATTATTTATAAGTCGTTTAAAGGTTAAACGAAAAATACATGCAAATGGACCTAATGGTCATTTCCTAATTATTGTGTATTTGTATTTAATGATAGATTTTATTAAATACACATTAATTAAATTTTAAATTGTGATATTTGACATATATCATAAATATATATATATATATATATATATATATGTATTTAGATATTTAAAGTAAATATAATATATATATATTAAAATATTTGTATTTAAATAATATTTAATTATTTAATTGTTAAATAATTAAAGTAATTAAAATATAATATCTTAAGTTATGTGTAGGCACTTCATTTTTGCATAAGCCCAATGATGAACCTCGTATGGAGGCACTACCTGAAAAGTTACGGAAGTCGCAGGAAACGAATGTCGGAAGGGAAAACTCCAAAATTAGCACCTCATTTGATTCGGACTCACTAACCAGCCTCGGATTCGCTCAGCCGCTGTTTTAAGCCTTAGCCAAGGCCCATAAACCCCCATGAACGCCCAAACCTTCCCAAATAAAAGAAAATCTCATGCAAAACACATGTCAAAATTTCCTCAAATCACCTTCCAATTTAACAAGATATGAAATCTCATCCTCACCAAAAATTCATAAGATTCTTTCCAAAATAAAAATCCCCATATCAACATGATTATTTCCATAATTAGGATATCTCTTGGCCTTATAAAAATGAGGCTTGATCAAACCCTAGGGGGGCTGAATGGAGGTTCACGGAAAAATAAACCAAAAATCTTAGACTTCCTCTCCTCCTCTTTTGGCGTGCACAACCTAGAGTAAAACCCTAGGATTCTTCTTCTTCTTGATCAATCACAAAGCAAACTACACCCACACACAATACCCCAAAGCCTTGAAACTAGCGTGAGACAAACAAAAAAGCACAATCAGCCAAATCACGAACACCAAAGCAGCCCCCATACACACGGAAAACAGACAACCAAGCAGCCCCCCCAAAGAAACAAAACAAAAACCAAGTCAACGTGAACAGCAAGCCATCGAAACCAAACCAACGTGGACAGCCCTTCACCCTTCACCCTTCACTAAAACAACGACCAAAACAGCCCTTCACCCTTCACTAAAACAACCACCAAAACAGCCCTTCACCAAAACATTAAAACAACCACCAAACTGCCGAAAATACACAAAAAAAAAAAAACCCCTGCCAAAACCAAGTCAAAAGCAGCCCCCAAAACGCCCAAAACAGTGCAAAAAACCGCAAAAATAGTGAAGAAAAATATCCACAAACCAACAGCCTTTATCACCGAAAATCAGTCCCCAAAACAGCAGCCCAAAATCACCAAAAAATAGCAAACCGAAACAGTAAACATAAAATAACAAAAACAGTTAGCAGAAACAGTAAAAATAGCGAACAGAAACAGCGAACCAGCAAACCAGAAAAACAACAAGCTTTAATCCTTTCGGTGACGGCCTAACGCACTTCCGAGAAGCAACTTAAAAGGCAAGACCTGAGGGCACCCTTTACTATATTTATTTTGTTGTTCTGGACGCGGCATGCCTGGTTGGACATGAAATACGTCCAACCGGGTATGCGAGATCCTATATCAAAGACGGCCAAATCTTGTGGTCACATTTTTTTTTCTTCTTTAGCATTTTATTGTTTATCTATTTTTATATTTATTTACTTTTATATTTATTTATCTTTCTGTCAATTTATTATTATTTACTATTTCGCATTTATCTTGTTTTTTTTTCTTGTCTATTTAGTGTTATTTGTCTTTTCTATTTATTTAATCGCATTTTATCGTTATTTTATCGTTTCGCTTTTACTTTTGTTTATGTTATTTCGCATCTACTTTCATGTCCGTTTACATTGCGTTAATGATTATGTGTGTTATCCCTTGCGGTATATCGGATGGAAACCCAGACATAAATTCTGTAGCCAAATCTGAATGGACGGTAGTGCGGTCTGTACTTGGGATACAACTCCACGTACCGCTCGGGAAATATTCATATATGCGTGTTTATTTCATTATTGGTGCTATTTTCGTCATAACGTTCGAACGCGTTGCCAAACGCAACTCGAACGCATGCCTTCTGCCTCACCCCGTTCGAACGCGTCCTCGAACGCTACACGAATTTGAACTCTCTGGAACACTTCGTTCGAACACGTTTACAAACGCACACACACTGAATAACCTCTTTCTTTACATTTCATGCATTTTTACCTCTTTAGTTATTTATTTTACCTTATGCGTTTGGGATTAATTATTTGCATTTGTTTATTGACGCTTTTTTTCTTGGTTTTGATTATTATTATAATTTTCATTATCGCATTTATTTATTTAATATGCTTTTGGAAATATGTATTTGCTTTCATTATTTATATTCATGTTCATTGGTGTGCAAATTTGTGTGTTTATTTGAATTATCTTGCATGTACTGCATAAGACTTGGTTATACCATTGTGTGAACCCGTCCATTATACTGGCATAAGTAAGCGACCATTCCGAACCCAACGGTTAGAGGTCTTCCCTTGCGAGGGGTGAGTGCGGCCTTAAATCATTTCCCAGTTCGCGTTGGGTGGCGGCTCCTTTATTCTCCAGTTTAGTCCCTCGCGAGCTACTCCGTACTCTCTACGGGCTGCGAGCCCAATAGTGTCGTTGTCGCCGAGCATCATAGGCATAACAGTAAACCCCGCTTCGCTCCTACATTATGATATTTTTAAGAAATGACTTTAGTTGCTTTATTTGACTTGTTGAATATCATTAAATGTTATAATGATCATTTACACAAGTTGATAAAATGAATAAATGAAACAAAAAAAAATATCTAGATATTTATTTTATGCACTCAAATTTCGGCCAAGGGCTAAAATGGAGAGTATAAATTGTTTTGTTTCTTTTTCATTCATTTAGGTTAAGCCACCAAATATTACAAAGTGAGTTTTGAGAGAAAAAGTTTGGAGATCAAAAGAAAAGCTTGAAAAACTTTAAGTTTTTCTTAAACCTTTTCAATTAGAAAATTATTTCTATGATACTAGGCTTCAACATGTGTTGCTTAGTTTCTTCTCTACTCTTTAAGTTTGTAATTAGTTAGTTGTTAACTTGTTTGAAAGATTCTTGCATGCTTGTTTAACAAAGTGAGCTTAAAATTGTTTCATAAGCTCTCTTTTGATTATTTGATAATCAAGTTGCCATTTTAGAGTTGCTAAGCCACTCATTGATGACCTACAATTGTTCTTTAGTTGTTTCATGATGGTGAGACGTGTTTGGTATGGTTTAGATTGAATTAAAGTGTTGGATTTAATTGATTTGGTATATTTTATCAATTTGAAGAAATTGTAAAATTAGGGTTCTTAACCCCTTCCAAATTTGGGGTTTTTCATATATATGATGTATTATGGTGTTTATATGATGCATATTAATTTTTGGGTTGATTGGATTTGATCTTGACATGTTTTGAACAAAAAATGACCAAATTACAAAAACTGAAAAATTGTGGGGCTGTTCGGCAATTTTGAAATTTTAAGGGATTTTGTTGCAATCTGATTTTGATGTGTTGGACATGTTGGAAATCATTTTAGAATTGATTTAGAATCATCCAAAATTATATTTGACAATTTAAGGACTAAAATGATCAATTTGTAAAATATTGGGCCAATTCGGTAATTCCAATTCGTTATGATTGGATGTCTAATCCTTTTTGCATGGTGTTCTCACCATTTTAATCTGCAATGATAAATTTAATTTATCACATAAACTTTGTGTTTATGTACTTTACTGAATATTTTTGTAATATTTATTGTTGCCAATGTGACTTTGTGTCTTCATTACACTAATTTTTCCTGGTATTTATTACAGAAAAATCATGGGGAGACATTAAAAATTGCAAGAAGGGTTATGACATCCGAGCAGAGAGAAAGAGTAAAAGATATGTTGTTTGAAATGGATAGATACCATATGAGTGAATGCGATGATATGATTTCTCATATCATCAAATTCAATAACACGTTACAAGGTTCAATTTGGGAAAGTAACGGGTTTGGACAGCCTAATAGACTCAGATTGCTACATAACACTCTCTTTGATATATGACAAATACAACTTTCTGATATTTGGGAATCAGTAACGTAAACAAAAGAACTATATGTTCAGTATAATATCTCTATTGAGAAGTTGGCAATTGAATATATTATAAATAAGAAAAAGTACGGTAATTCGTTTGATGTCCTGAAGTTGTCATCATGATACTAGATTTGTTATAGGATTCCCATGACTATCCAAGATCAATTATGTGTTACCTCAAAAGTTTAAGAATTTGTATCCTAAGACATACATCGCTTGGGACAATGACATTGGTGAACTTCTTAGTATTAGATACTAGTTCTTTTATAATTGTTTATCTTTTATCATTGTACAAACTTGAAACAATGTAAGGTGGAACTGCAAAGAAAATTAACCAACTGATGTAAGATACCGTGGTCATCTTCAGGTGATTGGCATAGGCAACACAAAATTTTTTATGTAGCAAATAAAATCCCATGTTGGTATGCAAACTGAGCTGAAAAACAATCCAAACTCAAATGGAAATTAATCCCAAGAAAAACCAAAATATATAAGGAAAGAAATTATTCCACCGAGTTGATTGAGCAAAATGTACAAGTAATTAGCTTTACCTGCGGTACTTTCCGGTGAGAAAATCTCGTGGGGAGCCAAATAGATCAACAATGACTTGAAAAAAAAAATGAACTTGACAGATTCAAGCAACGCCAGAAAAGTCATAAGGAAGGAGATTATGGAATGCCAGAGATTCTGATCACTATTATACACTCCTGCTTTAGAGAAGAATGAAGTAAAACAATGATTTCCGATAAAGTACAACGGCATTTAAGGATTCATGTAACCTACCACACTTGTAGGGGAAAAAAATCATTTGACAAATACTTTGAAAATGGCAAACACAACCAGTTAGCAAATTCGATTCTGCGAAGTTTCAAATAATAAAAAACCAAAGTCTCACTTGGTAGATATCTGATAGAAATATTACATCCAACCAAATAACCGAGCACCTATCAACTTGGTCAATTCAGTTTGAAACAATTAAGAGCACAACAATTTGAGAGACGAAATAAATTTCTTCATTAACAAAGAAACCTGATAGCAAACATTCAAAGTTCGGTCTATGGTTTTCTAATGAAGAATAACTGGCGGCTGAACGCAACAGAAGGGTGGCATTCAGCTACGGGTAACAGATCAATCCATCCTTCCCTTCAAGATTCTTTCCTTTATTTCGGTTGGCGTTCTGCATTATGAGTGTACAATTGTTAGTCTCTTGCATAATACGAAAAATAGGCCAAAAACTATGGCAGAGCAGAAAATCGCCACAATGGCTACAAACCATTACTTGGGCCAAAAATCGAATGCTTTAATCTTCCTTTTGTGGATACATAATCCATGGTGCTAAAAAAAATAATTTTCACAATAGACATGAAATGGGGCAAAATTCCAATATTTCAATGAGGCCGACATTTCTCAGAAATCTAAGTGGGATAGTTGCCCCTAATAAGATGAACACTGCCTCGTCCTTGCAAGCAAGGTTTAATGAAGAACTTCGTTGCGGCATTTTAGGTCATTGCCTAGTATTTCTATCCTGGTCCCAATCAAAATTTGCTTCCAGCAAGGGAAAAGAGATATGAAAGATATCTGAAAGGTATTTAATGAGGCTTACACGATGTAGACATGTCCTCCCCAACCACTCAAACAGTCACGATCAACAGATGCTAACAGAGCTTGAGAAACAGTTTCAAACAACTCCTCAGGTTCCTGAATATAAATTAATTAAAAGAGTTAGCAAAGCATTAAAGCATGAAAGCACAATGTCCAATAGTCAATAAGAGGATTCGGGAATGTATAATATCCCTTGAAACAGCATCCAACAAAACAGAGAAGTATCTGAAGTTACAAACCATATCAGGCTTGTACATTGCCTCACAGGCACCATAAAGAGACTCTCCAGCAGTTCCAGCAACAACAAAATCTTTAGCAAGCTCCCTGCATATCATAACAATTTTATATCGAGAGATGATCTAAGAACCTCATTTCGCAAACTATATTAAAAAAATTTACACAAGATTCTTAGAAAAATTGTTCATCGTCAGAATCGAACAGCATATTGGTTTAGTTTTGAGTAGGCTCCAACAACCGCTTATAAGAACCATAATTTTGAATGCTAATAAACCAACTTTAAATATGTCAGTAAAACAAGTTCAATTCAATTATTGGTTTAGTTTTGAGTAGGCTCCAACAACCGCTTACCATAATTTTTAATGCTAATAAACCAACTTTCAATACGTCAGTAAAACAAGTTCAATTCAATTATTGGACTTGTAAGAGATTTTAGACTACCAACAAGCAAAATTGGGAACTGCATACATAGAGGTGTAATAAACCAAAAATTTAATAGGGGTGTTTTTGTCTTTTCCCTTAAAAGCTTTGGTCAAATGGTGAAATTTTGAATTTTCAAAATAGGGACCAAAATGATACAAGTTTGAAATTTTGGAGACCTTTTTGAGAGAATCTTAGACTTAGGAGGTTAAATTCTTGTTTGACTAAAAATTTGGGGGTCGGAATGAAATTTTCCATTGAGGCACCATGGTTTAATGAGAAACTGCCATGTGGCGCCCCCAAATCTCTTTAAATACAACCCCTTCCCCACAAAATTTCGGATCTCTCTCTCCCCTCTGATTTTTTTCCTCTCCTTGAACTCCAAAAGTAAATGCTGTCACCGCCACCCTGCCGTGAAGCTCTCCCTCCCAGCTTTCCAATGGTACCAGCAGTGAAATGAACGGAGCTCCAATGAGGTAGAAATTGCACCCTGAAATTTCCAACCAAACCACATTTCTCCACCTCACACACCGTCGTCTGGCATCATCAGCTGTCACCGTCGGCGAGTGGGCATTCCCCTGGCCCAGACCTTTCCAATGTCACTGACCATGCTCCAATCCGACGCCGTTTGAGAAATACCCGTTTCAGGAAAGAGTGAAATTCGATTTTTGGCTGAGCTCGAGAAATCCACTTGTTGGATCAACGAATAGACACCACCAGTGAACTCCCTCGACGAAACGAGCGCGTGGATATATAATTTGACTGTCAAAAGTTGCCAAACAGCGGGACTCACACAAAAGCGGGAACCCGCCTCAAAGTGCATGCCAACTGACTCGAGACAGAATCTAACCAAGGAAGTGATAAAACCATGTGCTCCAAATCTCATGGTAAATTTTGTTTCGTAATTTGAGCGTCCGATCGAGGTAGAGATTCGATTACCTTCCTTTTTAAATAACGTTTATTTAAAATTATTATTTAAATTGTTTAAAATTTCTTCATTGTATTTGTTCATTAAATTGTTTATAAAATGATTAATTTAAATTATGTTATTTTTATAGATTTTACGAATACTGAGGATTTAACGATTTATTTTATTTATAAATTGTTGTATGAGTATTATGGTAAATTGTACATTATGCACATTCCATAGAATCACAAACGAAGTCTACTTGTTGTTTGACCATATTGGGGTCCATAACACTGTGTGGAAAGTGTGACAGAACTACCGTTGGTGAAAGTCCATCAAGTATCCTGGTTTGACCACATAGAAGTGCTAGATAACGGTGGACAGGACTACCATGGGTTAGACCCATAAATCCTATGCAGGGCTTTTTTTAGAGTCTTGGGGCCTACATGGTATATGATAATAGGCCCCGCGTGAGTCCTGGTTAATAGGAGGATAGGACTGTCTTAGGTGTAGCTACTGTAAATCCTGTGTGGAAAGTGTGTAGGACTACCATTGGTGAAAGTCCATAAAGTGTCCTACTTCGTTACACCTGACCAAATGGGTTGTCAGGGTACTCTAGGACTTGATAAGAGTTATAACATGCATTTACGGATTGTGATGTGTGATTATGTGCGCGTATGTGGTTTCCATTATTTTCATGATATTTTGAGATTTTTATGATTTTACATATGTTTATGTTGATTTCATGATTTCGTTCGTATATCCTTATACGTAACGGACTTGAGAAAACCAATGGTTTTACTATTTGTTTTATACATTATGATTTTCGACTTTCCGCATGATACCTTAAAAAATTGCTCCGGTTATATTTTGATTTCTATTCCCTACATTCACGAAATTGCAAAGTGTTTTTGAACTATATTTGGACTAACCATGCAGCGGCATTTCAAAAGATAAAAGTGTTTTCAAAATAGGTAATCGGGTTCCTACAAGTATTTTCCCAAATACTCACCCCTTACTTCCTCACGCCGACGTGAGGCGGCCGCCTCATGCGATGCGATGCGGGAAAACACAAAAGGCCACCAGAGGCAGACGCCTCGACACGCCTTCGCCGCGAGGCGCCGCCTCTTACTGCTTTTTAAAACAATGGGTAGGAGACGATGTTTTTTTTTGGACTTGGACATTATTCTAGGTTTTGGTTAGTAGACGGCTCATTTTTGTGTGTGATGTATGTGATAAATATGCCACTGTAAAACTAATGATATTATGATAATGATGCAAAACTCTAGTATATTTACATAAATTCCCTTTAAGTTTATCAATTCATGTTTAATGGTGATATCGCAACTGTGGGACATATCCTAAATTATTATAATAATACTTATGGCAGCTTGGAATTTTCACATTGGGAAAATTTCCTCAATTATCACTAGCCCAAAATTTAGGGTGTGACAGAGGTTAGGCAGGAAATTTACCGCATATTGCATACAAAATTTTATTTGCTAATATCGGGTGATTTTCTTTTTCCTTCTTGGCACACAATGGAAAATGATTATATTTTATGACTTTATACTCTCAAAATCTATTTAAGGAGCAACTTAAAAGAACAAATAAAAGTATTTAAACAAAAGATAAAGTACAAATCAACCTAGGGCAATAGGACCACTAGTATCAAACTGGCAAACTCATTTCGGTGAGCAAATTCATACCCAAGTCAACACGAGAGCCCTAGAATGATATATTGAACCAAATGTAAAACATGAATACTAGTGATATACTGATATGAAGGTCCAAGAACCCTGGATTGCACTATATAACGTAAAAGTTCTTTCAAGAATAGAGTACATAATTAGATATTGTAAGTTCTTTCAGCACTTGGGTGAGTTTTTCAAACAGCTGCCTGCAGCACTCGGGTGACGCCTTAGGTATTGTAAGTTATGATTCCTCATCTATTAGATAAAATTCTGCATGTTTGACTAGTCAACCCACATTTTGACTAATCAAAGGCAACGCCCCGATGCTTAGACAACGCTTAGGCGGGTTGAACAACCAAAACGGCTCTCCCCGTCTACCGACTTTGACAGCATAGTGTTCAGTTACCATTATTTCTTTCTCATTCCCTTTATGAAAAGGAAACAAATACTTAAAGCAGTCAAGAAATTAGTATTTGCTGGAAAGCATACAAGAGAAATTTAACCAACATACTTGGCTCCAATTGAATCCATCGTGCAGATAAAAGGCTTGTCTTCATCACTCAGTCCAGCAATCACAGGTTGACAAAAGTAAGGGCCAAACCTGAAAAAAATTAACAGCATGATTTTCATTTTTTGCTTTTCTAAGAAAATTGCTCAGTAAATAACCATGAGACCAACTGCAGAGACAAGCATATAACAATTATAGAGTAAATTTAATTATCAACGTTATTCTAATATCTTTGCCATTTGCAGCTGGAATATCAGTAGTTGATTAAACTGCAAGTTTGCAACATAAAATTCTTTTATAAGTGTGGAGAATGATGAAAGAGTTGTATCAAGTAACTAAAGTTTATGTAAAGTTTTCCATCATGATTTTCAAACCCTACCTAATTCAATTTGGAAAACAAGTGACTAAAGCTCATGTCAAGTTTCCATCATGATTTTCAATCCCTACATAATTCAAAGTGCATGTAAACGAGCTTAATTAACAACATTTTCTAAAAAATAAGAAAAAATAAGTCTCCAACTTTAGACTGATAGTAATTTGATAGTAGTGAAAGGATGTTAAAGAAGTCAGACAATGTAAACAGCAATTACCAAGGAAATCAAAGCTGTGTATTCATTAATATGCTAAGTGATCAAGAAAAACAAGAGTTCTTAGCAATTTCGAGCTTGCTAGACTCCTCTCACAATTTTCCAAAAAACAGTCTACCTCCCCCACACGCCCCACAGCTTCATTTAACTAACATCTAGTAACAAATTGCAAAACAACACAACAAATCAAATATTGCCACCTGGCATACAATGAGTGCTAAACAAATTTCCTATTTTCTGTCAGTTAAGCATTTGTTCCATCCTCTCCTTCATTTGGTCCATCTGCAAACTCAGGCCCATAAGCACTAAGCCCGTCAGCTAGCTCAGGTCCATGTTCCTGTTCTGCTGCTATTGCTCCTCTATTGCTACCCTTCTGATTTGTACTAGTTCGCTTCTGCCTTCTGGTGTAGACATGCGCTATAGGCCTATCAACAGTGAAGGAGAGGATGGAACAAATGCTTAACTGACAGAAAATAGGAAATTTGTTTAGCACTCATTGTATGCCAGGTGGCAATATTTGATTTGTTGTGTTGTTTTGCAATTTGTTACTAGATGTTAGTTAAATGAAGGTGTGGGGCGTGTGGGGGAGGTAGACTGTTTTTTGGCAAATTGTGAGAGGAGTCTAGCAAGCTCGAAATTGCTAAGAACTCTTGTTTTTCTTGATCACTTAGCATATTAATGAATACACAGCTTTGATTTCCTTGGTAATTGCTGTTTACATTGCCTGACTTCTTTAACATCCTTTCACTACTATCAAATTACTATCACAGACCTTCAATATTGTAGCAGAATTGTGGTCAAACACAGCCAAGCAACAATAACAGGCACTTCAACAGGTAGAGGATTGAGAAACCCAATAGTGTTTATATTTTGAAGAAAAAATGAGGAGAACAATCTAAATAAACAATACCCAAGATGCCAATATGCTTCAGTTAAGCCCAAGCAAATCTAAATAAAATCCCATGTAAAAACATGTAAAATCTAAACAAAACTCAGTTAAGAATTACTCAAACTTAGTAACAAGTAACGATGAGTCTGTAAAAATTATAAAACAAACCTTTTCTCATATAGCAGAGCAGAGACCAGGCTAGCAAAGGTTTCAGGCCTCATGTCCCTTTCCTCTCGCAGCTGATACAATTTATGACGAAACACCAGCCGCTGATACCTTCAAATTTACATATAGAATTGAACCCGAATATAGCTCTTCTTTTATAATTAAAAAATAATAATTAAAGTAACAAAACATAGTTACACGTACAAGGTTTGGGAGTCAGTGGCAAGTCCAGAGAGACCGATAAAAAGGCGATCGTGGATTTTGCTAATTCGCTGGAAATCAGTGGCGATTGTCTGAAGCTGAACGCCGAGGCGGCGGTCGCTGGCAATGGCGAAGCAGTTCTTGCCGACCATCGCAACGAGTGCGCTCCCATTGTACTCAGTGATCTGCAAATCAAAGGTTTGAAAAAATTAATATAAATATTAATAAAATTAGGGTTTCTTTGAAAACAGAAATAAATCTAGTGATCGAGAGACGTACCGACATAATTGTAAAAGGATTTGATGCGAGTTTAATTGATGATTATTAGAACGATTTTAAGAAATTTTACAAGTGAAGTGGCTGGCTTGGAGTAGGGGTTAGCTGCTTCTTTCTTTTTCTATTTTTTTTGCCCCCAACAGTCGTTTATGAATTTCCAAATGAAGATTGGGCTTCGTTAATTTGGGGTTTTGGGCTTTTGAGATTGGGTTTGTGTTTCGGTTTATATTGGGATGGATCTATCTTAGAATTATGGGCTTTTTCATTATTTTTAACAAAATGTGCTCTAAGACGCAATACACTGGAGATCATAAAAAACAGATTATCAAACACAATTTTGAGAAACAAATTTTCAAAAAATGAATAGAATTCACCACAATCCCAAACATTATTTGCTCTTAGTTTTTCCCTACATTTATCTCAAATTTCAAGTTTGAATTTGATACTATAGTAAGTTTTTGTTATGATATCTCAAATAATAACACCAATATTAATGGAATTAGAATTTTCCATTTATTTTTTTCTCTTATTGTCTTTGCTAATATGTGCCATGTAATTCAGCCTTAGTAAGAGTAGGGATGGAATAAGAAGAAAAATTACTCTTTCAGTTATTGATTAAAATGAGCCTCAACGCATTTCATAATTGGTTGAGTGTTTGCTGTTTTAGCCTATTCCTCACTGACATACACATAAAATAGTTTTTTATTCCCAAGTATAAGAGTGTCGAAATAATAAAATAATCCGATAAGTTCAGAGTCGATCTACAGGGAGTAGATTTAGTAAAATAAAATAATAATTCGAGTAAAAATAAAAAAGACTTGATTTGTTTGAGGTGATTGGAAATTTTAAATTAGATTGCAACAATAAAATAAAATGTTGGGACTAGGAGATCCACTTTTAATATTTCAAATTTAGAAATCTTACTTTTTAAATACATAAATTGTCATTATTACCTAGTTAATTTATTTCAGGAATTAATTATGCAAAAACATATAAAATCAGTCATAAATACGGTGATAATTTTTGTTTATAACAAATCTAGTTAGGTACTCAATTATGCCAAATAAATAAAACCAGTCATATAGACGTAACAAAGTTTGTCAATTATTAATTCAAATTCAAATTAAATATTAATTATATTACAATTTATATATTATAATATAAATAAGATTAATCTATATTTTTAAATTAAAAATTTCATCTTTACCCCAACAAAATGAAATTGGCTACTCATAATTTGAATAAAAAAAAAACACTCATAATCATAAATATTCTATGAATGATAGATGTATTATTATATATCCTTTTTTACTGTCGGTCCTTGTAGAAATTTCCTCGAAATTATTTCATTTTTCATTCACCTTTGTTTTGACTTATCGTAGATATGCGTTTGGTGTTGGCATAACATAATGGGCATGGCTGAAAAGGATGAGATAGAGGGACGGTGCCCAGTAATTCGTTCTCCTTCTGACAAGGAAAAACCACAAAGTGTGAGAGGTAGTTTTTCTGCTTGATATTATTTTTTGGCATGTGAGATCAGGCAAATATTCTTTCCAAATTTTTCTAGATAATTTATTTATCATATTTACAATATAGTTTTTGTTTCTAATTCCAGACCGGTGGCTGAAATCAATATGGAGCGAAAAATGAAGTCACAGAAGTTGAAGACTAAAATGTCAACCGCTCAACAATGATCGATTGATTCAACGGAATCTTGTCTACATTGTTGGGTTGCCTCTTAATTAATTTGGGAGATTAAGATGTACTCTATATATATATATATATATATATATATATATATTAATTCTAGACCGGTGGCTGAAATCAATATGGAGCGAAAAATGAAGTCACAGAAGTCGAAGACTAAAACGTCAACAGCTCAACAATGATTGATTGATTCAACGGAATCTTGTCTACATTGCTGGGTTGCCTCTTAATTAATTTGGGAGATGAAGATGTACTCTCTCTCTCTATATATATATATATATTAATTCCGGTGGCTGAAATCAATATGGAACGAAAAATGAAGTCGAAGACTAAAACGTCAACAGCTCAACAATGATCGATTGATTCAACGGAATCTTGTCTACATTGCTGGGTTGCCTCTTAATTAATTTCGAAACAATACTTGTATGTGTAAGCTCCAATACTTGTAGTGTCTATGTCTGTGGTTGGTTGGATCTTCTGGCGTAAATTTAGTAGTGCTTTTTAAATATTTTTATACATTTTTTGTTTTTGTTTTTACATCACTTGTATGTTTATTATGTTAGTATTTCATCTGGAGTGTAGCTGTTAATCTTCATTCTTATAATTTTTAATATGTTATTCCATCTTTTACTTGCATATATATTACTTACTCAAAAGAGGAGGAAGCAATTTGATGTATTCAGTCTGTCTGTGCATGGTTTTTTTTTTTTTTTTTTTTTTTTGTTTTGTTTTGTTTTGTTTTGGAGGGTAAATCTTTAAAGTACGTTCTAGATTACACTTGCCAAACCTGCCATTGTTTTTTGTTTAATTTCCTAAGAGTGTGTTTGGTTGGGGGGTTTTGGAGGGGAGGGGAGCAAAATCCCTCCTAAGTCAATTTTAGCTCCCCTCCAAAAGTGGGGGTTTTGGAGGGGAGAGAAAGCAAGCAATTAAATTTTTAAATACATTAACTAAATTATCCCTACTTATATATTAAAATCCAAAATTGTCCTAATTATAAATCCATCTTATATTTGCTTCACCATTCAATTTTTCTTATTCTCTTCTCTTATATTTGTTTTAATTTTATTTTTAATAACACTTATTAGGTAAAGCTTTTAATTTTAATTTTATTCTTTGTTTAATTCAAAAATAATATAAGCCAATATTGTTTTAATTTTATTTATAAAATGCTACAAGGATAAAATAATAAATTAGTTTTAAAATCTGTCCCCTCCCTTCTTGAACCAAACATATATCTAATTAAAAACTATCACATCTCATCCCCTCCTTTGAACCAAACATATATTTAATTAAAATCTCTTATCTCCCCTCCCCTCACCTCCCATCCCCTCCATTAAAATCTCTCCCCTCCCCTCCCCTCCGTTGAACCAAACAGACCCTTATAATTGTGGCGAGCGAGTTGTTGGTTTTTCTCTTCTCCAAATGCATCTGATGTTTATTGTTTCATTATTGTTGACAGCTGATTTTGGTCTCAGGGGCAATAAGGGTTTTTTTTTTTTTTACTCCCGAGACAATCCTCCTCCAACTGTGAATTTGTTTTGTTTATGGGAAACCAAAAGCAAATTTGGCAAAAGATAAGTAAATTCACCAATCAACAAAGAGGTTTAACGTGGTTCGGCGGATCAGATCCAACCTACATCCACGAGCACAGAACGGACGATGTTTTATTATCAAAATATGTTTCTCTGATCTGTTTTGTGTTTACAAGTCTAATTCTCTCTTGTTCTCTTCTCAACTCCCTCTTACAAGCACGTTTTCCCCTCCTATGTATAATAGCAAAGAAACAGTTTTCATTTTCCCATAAGAATTCTTAATCGAAACTACATTCACTTCCTTTATCCTATTAGGACACTAACTTATCAATTTTTCCCCATGAAAGTAGGATAACTTATCTTCTTATCCGTAAAAATAGGATGTCTTATCTTCTGGAGC
>SKCR01048773.1:0-40081 GCA_019454045.1 Zanthoxylum bungeanum | reverse complement strand
ATGATAGTTCCAAGAAAGCAATGTTGCTTCAATCCATAAATGGATCGAATTAACTTGCAAACCTTGTTTGCTTGTTTTGGTACGACAAAACCGTCAGGATGTTTGTAAACATCCTCCAAAAGGTTTCCGTTTAAGGAAAGCGATTTTGACATTCAGCTGCCATATTTCATAAATGAAACATGCAGCATCAGCAAGCATTATCCAAATGGATTTAACCATGGAAACGTGTAAAAGGTTTCGTCGTAATCGACACAATGTTGATAACGATACCTTTTCGCTACAAGCCTAGCTTTGTACGTTGGTATGTTGCCATCCATGTATGTCTTCCTTGAAGACATATATAGTACCAATAGGCACAATGCCTTCTGGTACATCAACTAGTGTCCAAACTTAGTTGATATACATGGAATCCATTTCGGATTTCATGACACTTTGTCATGAAAGGAGTCGATACCTTGTATCACTTCCTCATACGTAGTCGATCTGTCTTCCTCAATAAGATTGACATCTTTACGAGGTGAGATCAGAAACCCATACCTTCCAGGTTGTTTTCTGACTCTCTCCGACTTACGCGGTTATTGTGTATTCGAAGATTATTGGTACAATTTCATCCCTGATGAATTGTTTGTGTTCCGTTAAGGTTCGGTGCCTGGAACAGTATTACTCTGATTTTCATCAAGTTTTACTTTCCTCCCACTTACCACTGCATATAGGTATTCCTCTTAGGAAAACCGCATGGCGAGCAACAATTAAATTGTTCTCTTGTGAGTTGTATAAGTACTATACTTTGGTTTCCCTAGGATAACCTATAATTTAGGCACTTATCCGATTTGGGTTCTAGTTTGGTATCATCCAAACATAT
Source organism: Zanthoxylum bungeanum (assembly GCA_019454045.1). NCBI lineage: Eukaryota > Viridiplantae > Streptophyta > Magnoliopsida > Sapindales > Rutaceae > Zanthoxylum > Zanthoxylum bungeanum. The sequence continues at coordinate 39,219 of SKCR01048773.1, read as the reverse complement.
GCCCAGCATACCCAAATCTTCAGGAATGAGAAAATTCGGTTTCTTTCCTGTTCATATCTAATATGAAATCTATCTAACAGATTTTTATGAAACATTATTCAAAATAAGTTTTGCACTGTTTAATGCATATCCCTGGAAGGAAAATGGTAGCTCAGAGCAACTCATGATTAACCTTATTATGTCCAACAAAATTCGGTTTCTCAGTTCGGACACACCGTCAAATTGAGGTGTTCCGTGAAGAGTCCATTATGAAAGAATTCTATACTCTTTCATATATTCGAGAAACTTATTGCTTAAGTATTTTCCATCATGGTCGAATCATGATGTTTTAATACTTTAGCCGATCTGTCTGTCAACTTCGTGTCGAAACTCTTTGAATTATCAAAAGTTTCTGATTCGTGTTTCAAAAGAAACACATAACCATAACACGATGCCACATCCGTAAAGGTTACGAAGTATTCATATCCACCTCTAGCCTAGCTAGATATGGGCCCACTTACGTCACTATGAACGAGGGCTAACAGATCGGTGGCATTTGCACTTTTACCAAGTAAAAGGTAAGTTGTTTTAGGCACATTTCCTAATAAACTAGATTCGTAGACATCATTTGAATAGAATCAAATCTGTCATGGTACCCACTCTTCGAAAGTGTGGATATACGAGTCTTGTTAATGTGTCCTAGACAACAATGTCACAAATAAGTCTCATCTGATTAAATCAGTTTGAGCTATTTGTTTGTCATGTTATACGTTTGAGATTCATTTGTATTCAAAATAAAATACTATTATTCACATCTATTGTGCTTATCTCAATATCATCTTTATAAAATAAAACACTTTAGTGTTCTAGAATATAAAGGTATACCCGCAACGAGTTATACTATGATATAGAGATAATGTTTCTAGTCAAACTAGTTACATTGTAACAGTTTCCTAATTTAAGTACACACCCAAAGGGTAGTTCCTAAAATTAGGATTCTACGATTAAAACAGCGACTCTCGTCCCGTTTCCGACTCGCAGGTAAATCTCAATTGAAGTTAGTATCCTGCTTATCAGCAGATTCTGCACATCAGTGCATATATTATGTACCATATCTAGTATCAAAATCCAATTTTGAAACTAATAGCGAACATGTTTATGAAAAACATACTTAAAGCCGGAGCCTTGCCCCGCTTTTACTTCCTTCATGTCTGCTTTGTCCATACGGCAGTCACGCATCCAGTGACCTCGTTTGCCACAGTTTAGGCAAACATATTGGGATATTTCCTTTGTCTTCCTAGAAGACTGTGATGATTTTGCCTTTGCCCCTTTTAGAAGCTCTGGCTTTGCTTCCTAGAACATAGCCATCAACTCTCCAAGAGTTTACTATTGGTTCACAATGAACCTGCCCCAGCTTTCGGGTAGAGACTATAAGATCAAATCTTTAGTAGTCTCGACCACGTAGGTAATGCCCAGCTAACCTAGCTGATCGATGTCAGCAATCATCTGTGACACCTAGTGCTCGACAGATGTACCATCTGACATTCACGAGCTAAAGAGCTTCTTTTGCAATTTATACTTCTAAGATTTAACAATAAATCTATGAAGATCTTTAATTTCATCATCATGGTATAAAGATCTAATCCTCAATTCCGACGACGAAACTAAAGTGTCATTGCAACAAGCATAAAGGATTGAGCACTAAAGTTATCATCACATGAATCTTCCAAAGATCATGTTCTACTATTTGCTCAACTCCGGGCTTAGGCCCGAGATGTTTCTCTATCAAATAAAGTAACTCCTCAGTTCCCAGGACTATCCTGAGGTTATATTCCCAATCTGAAAATTAAAGCCGTTTTTAAAGACATTTTCACCCAGGATTATGTTTTAAAAACTAATCTTTCAGTTATCTTGATTTTTATAGTCCAACTATCCAATCAACGATTTCAGGTACTATTGAATATAATGATTACTATAGTCTAACTATATAATCAACTATAATTTAATTATTTAAATTCAAATATATTGATTACTATCCAATTATATAATCAACTATAAATTGAAGTAGTTTGAATACAGTCCAACTGTTTAATTAAAACAACGATTAAATATTAGTCCAACTAATATATTTATTAATTATTGACGAAAAATGAAATGAGTGCGTATTGGCAAGTATCTAGACGAAATTGCAAATTTAATACTTGCCTCCCACTGTTTTTTGGCGAGCCTCTAACCCTCTGTTGAGTACTCGGGAAACCTAGTTTCCTAGTGGGCTAGGATCCCGTTAAATAACACACAACCTTGACTTTGGCCAACAAACTGTATGATATTTAACTAGGTAGATCTCTAAGATCAATTGGATATCATCCAACTCCTAGATCCAGTAGGTGGACATCCAAGTCCGAAACATATATCTAATATATGCCAATATATCCAATATATTCCCTAACCTTTTTCCTCTGAATCAATTAAGCCTTGGCTTTGGCACAACAAACTTAATGATTCCAGTTAAGCGGGACCCATTGAGTTTGGAAAGCTTAGTAATCGATGTCGATGGACAAGAAGTGATCTTGACTTTGGCCAACAAATCAAAACTTGGACAAGACATGCGATATGGAACAAAGCCTTCATGATTCAAACACATCCGCGATGGACAAAGGCCTTGACTTTGGCCAACAAACCAATGCCAATCTTGGATCTTGAGAATGAATCATTCAATGGAAGGAAAAACGCTTAATATTTGTTGAGGGTTTTTTCGCGTAATTGACAACCAATTAATTATCTTTGTTAAGGTCTCATCATACACCCTTAAACATGCATTCTAAAAACATAATAAGGCGCGTAAATAAATTAATAATGATATGCGGATGGATATTTAAAACACTTGTTCCTAGAACAAATCTCTCCATTTCCTCTCTCCCGCTAGCACAAATCTTACTTCTACCCAATTACATAACACTTCTAAAGAAACTCATTTACATTGAGGGGAATAGGTGAGAAGAGAAATACAAAGAGTCAAGAGGTAATAGGCTGGACACGCAGGTCCAATTTAATAAATTCTAAATTTATTACAACAATTTCCAAAATTGCCCTCACCCATCTAATATCCATCCGATATACATTATTCATACATCACATCCATGTATTCACACAAAGCATGTTATCAATCAATCTAATCCAATTAATTAATATGAAATTAATGACCATCCAATGTTCAAACAACGATTTGATTTGCGCGAGTCAAACTCGTTTTAAGAATAAGTACTCAAAGTACGAATTCTTAAATTATATCAAACTACAATATTAAATCCAATTTAATTTGTATTCAATACTAATTCTTTATTTAATTCCAAATTAAATAATTACACTTTTTAATGTGCCTTTACGACTTAGATTCTAAATCTAATCTTTACGGGTCTCAAAGCCCAATTAACATCCAATGTCAATTTTAATTAAAGTCCAATGGGCTTTCAATTAATTTATAAGGCATGGACTTTGGTCAATATGGGCCAAACCCAAATACCAAAGCCCAATTAAGGAATCACCCTTATTTGCCAAAATCAATTTAGGCCCTTTAGGCCCAATTAAAATTTTAAAGGTCAATTATATTATATTTGGACTTTATGGATATGGTTTTGGGCCCAATTGGATCCAACCAATTAACCTAAACCATACTTGGCCCAACCAAGCCCATTAAGCCCAAATACAACTTTAAAAGCCCAATCCAAATTTAGCCCAACTAATTAAATTACAAAATTCCAAATTTCACAATTCAATTAATTAAAGTGTATAAGCCATAATTAATTACTCAAATTAACATTTCCAAAATACTAATTTAATCAATTAATCATGCTCTCTAATTATCAATTCATGTCCAACACAATTGAAGCAAAATCAATACCATTTCATGCTATAAGCTCACAGCAATTTATGGTTTTTCAAAATCAATTTCGATTTCAATCCAATTAAATCTCAAATCAATTTATCCTAAGTCTTACAAACTCATCCAATGATTCAAAAAACAAAATCACCATGACTTAGGGTAACAGCAAACTTTCGGCCAAGCCAATAATTTGGAGAAATTTTGATCCAATTCAATTTTCATCAAATTGATCACAAATAACTCTAAGTTATCATCATTCAAGCATACTCAAACAATCAATTTCATCCAAACATGCTCAAATCAATTTTACCCAATTTTACCCTAAATCCAATTTCATGCTTAAATAAGACTCTTGATACCATTGTTGGGTTTCTACTATAATCCCAAGATCAATGAAATCAATGAAATCAATGTGAATACAATAAAGAAGTATGGCGGAATCATACTTACAATGATTGGATTTGCGATGCGTTGAACATAAAACTTTTGCTCCTCCATGAAGCTCTCGGCCAAGCCTAAATTTGTGCTCCTTTGATTTTCGGTCAACCTCCATTTGAGTGCTCCAAGCTCCAAGCTTTGAAAATGGTGATTCCATGCTCAAAAGTTTGTTTCCCTATCACCTTTGGATGACTCCTTATGTGTGCTAGCACTTGGAAATTTTGCCACAAAATTCCCTTAAGCTTCTTCTATCTCTCGGCCAAGCCAAGAAATTGAGAGGAAAAATGCTTCAATGCCGTGAGAGGGAGAGGAGTGAGAGAGAAGAAGAAGTTGTGTTGTGTATTTTTTGATTTTTTTTTATTTCAAAAATCAAATACCAAACTCACACTTTTCCAAAAAGTGGTACAAGGCAATTAAAGCCTTTCAACTACTCACATCAATCAAAAGTTGACAAGTTGTCAATCACCAAAAAGGTGACAAGACTCTCATCACAAGAATGACTAATGATGTGACGCGTGATGTGACTTGTGGGCCCCACTTGATTCGAAATGCGAGTGGGCCCGCAAACACTCCCGGGCTCGGATTTTTTAATTCCGAATTAACGAATTTTCCGTTGCGACGTAATTAAATCAAATTTAATTAAATAATTATGCCTAGCAAAATTACTATTCACGTCGCTAACGAATTAATTCTAAATTGACTCGTTCGCCCGAATTAAAATCTAATTTTAATTCTGCGTCGAAATCTAATTTCGTATAATATATCGAATATATTATTTTATCGATTAATTCCAAATTAATTGTTCTTTCTCTTTAAATAATATTTATCCCAGATAAAATATCTCCGTAATTAATCCTAGATTAGTTTTCTCTCTCTAATAATTAATCCCAGATTAATTATGTGCGAGTCATACGTCATCGGTGAATCTTCGGGAAGCGACCCATGAGATCCTCGGATATGTTGGCAGTAAATCTGGTCGTCGGACTATCCGAACACGTACATACCTAATACTACATTTTTACCGATTTACAAGACATGGTTGGCTTCTAGCAAAGCACCGTGCCTACCCAATTCTCCAGAAATATTCTTAAAGGATTATGTAATCTATATCAGGCGTAGTATACGTAGTATTGTGTATTGCGATCCAGTATCGGATGTCACGTGCTAGGCCTGGGGCTGGAATTGTGTCTGCCCCGTACGAAGCACATGTCGGATCTCTGATAACTAGTCTCTATAATCGTATAAACATGACCTAGTCATATTATCCCGATAGCTGCAGCATATAAGAGTACCAGTTCCGTATCCTACGTGACCATCATCTCCACTATGACTAGAGTAATACTTTCATCTCGACATCACACCCAATACACTACGATTTTCAATATACCCAGAAGAGGCGTACACAGAACCTGTTAAAGCCCTGAATGACCAAACCAAAGTATATTGATTATCGCAAGTATTAGCGGTGCAAGTCTCAGGTTAAAACCAAATACACCTACCCTAATTCGGACTTCCATAGACACATAGTCATACTACCAATGGAATTCCGATGGGTCTATCCAGAGCGAAGTTGTTTCCGTACCATCGGTAAACACAACCTCCTATTACACTTGCATGAGTATCCAATACCCAAATATATGAGAACTATGTCGTTATGCTCCCATAACATGCACAAGTGCAATACTAGTCTATTCTGCATTATCGATGTCCAATCTCGATAATACTATGACTAGGGATGTTTTAATGATTAAACCTTCATTGATTGATACTGTCTCATATCTTATCAATCCGAAACTAATCATATGGACTTTTATCATTTATGTATCTTGGTAATCCAATTACAAATGATAAAAGAGAAATTTCCTTTGTTACATAGTTAATTTGTACAACAACACCATGTTCTGTATAAATAGTGATGCTATGGGTCATAATTGCCCAACAGTCAGTTTCTATAAGAGGTCTGTAAAAGACATTAGCACTATTGCCTCACCACTTACTGAAGTCATAAAGAAGAATGTTGGTTTTCATTGGGGGGAGGAACAAGAAAGTGCCTTTAAACTTCTTAAAGATCGATTATGTTCTACGTATGTCTTAGCCTTACCTAACTTTAACCAAACATTTGAGATTGAGTATGATGCTTTAAGTGTCGATATTGGAGCAGTTCTTATGCAGGAATGACGCCCTAAAGCTTACTTCAATGAAAAGCTAAATGGCACAGCGCTACGGTACCTGACCTTCGGTAAAGAGTTTTATGCTCTAGTCAGAGCACTGGAAACTTGGCATCATTACCTCTGGCCAAAGGAGTTCGTGATTCACACTGACCATGAATCTCTGCGGCATATCAAAGGTCAAGAAAAGCTTAACAAATGGCATGCCAAATGGATGGAGTTCGTGGAGACCTTTTCATATGTCATTCGATATAAGCAAGGTAAAGAGAATGTGGTTGTCGATGCACTATCACACATATGTGCTTTACTTACATCTTTGAGTTCTAAGTTTATTGGTTTTGAATTTATCAAGGACTTGTATGCAAATGATCATGACTTTGTTGAGATTTACAATGCATTTGAAAAAGGCGCATGTGGTAAATTTTACAGACAATATGATTTTTTATTTAAAGAGAATAAATTATGTGTGCCTAACTGTTCTATGTGTGAAATATTAGTCCGTGAAGCACATAGTGGGGGTCTTATGGGTCATTTTGGTGTTACAAAAACTTTGGATATCTTGCATGAGCATTTTTATTGGCTTAAAATGAAGAAGCATGTCATGCACATTTGTACTGGGTGCATTACTTGTAGGAGAGCAAAATCTAAAGTTCAACCACATGGACTTTATACACCATTACCTGTTCCCCAGGCACCGTGGGTAGATATTTTCATGGATTTTGTATTAGGATTGCATAGATCTAGGAAGGGTCGAGACTCTATTTTTGTTGTAGTTGACCGTTTTAGCAAGATGGCACACTTTATTGCATGTCACAAATCAGATGATGTCACACACATTGCTGACATTTTTTTTAGGTTGTTCGCTTACATGGGTTACCTCAGAGTATAATATCGGATATGGATGCAAAGTTTTTAATCATATTTTGAAAAATTTTATAGGGTAGGCTGAGAACAAAACTCTTATTTTCCACCACTTGTCACCCACAAACTGACGGTCAAACTGAAGTCGTTAACCGGACCTTGTCCCAACTATTGCGTACTGTTATTTCTAAGAATTTGAAGTCATGGAAGAATGTTTACCTTTCATTGAGTTTACATATAATCGTAGTATTCATTCCATTACTTCTTATTCTTCTTTTGAAATTATGTATGGATTTAACCCACTAACACCTCTGGATTTATTGCCTTTGCCCGTTGATGAGAGGGTTAGCCTGGATGGTAAGCGCAAGGCCGACTTGGTCAAGTTCATACATGAGAAAGCACGAAAACACATTGAGAAGAAGAATGAATTATATGCCTCGCATGCCAACAAGGGTAGACGTCGTGTATCATTCGAACCAGGTGATTGGGTTTCGGTGTACATGAGGAAGAAGCGATTCCCAAAACAACAACAGTCTAAACTCCAACCCAGAGGTGATGACCCGTTTCAGATCCTTGAGAAAATTAATGACAATGTCTACAAAGTGGATTTGCCAAGTGAGTATAATGTTTCTGCATCATTTAATATTTCTGATCTTTCTTTGTTTGATGCAGATTCGAGGTCGAATCCTTTCTAGGAGAGGGGGAATGATGAGGCCTAGGATGCAGCCCATGATGGACAGGACGGACCACCACCATGCATGTTCCATAAAGTCCAATCATGAGGTCTCGAACTAAGAAGATCCAAGAAGCAATGTATGGATTCATACAGAAGATTATATCTGACTATTCCCGCACATATACTACATTTAGTATGGGCTTGAAGCTGGATGAACCCAAGATGGTAAACCTTATTCAGGCCGTGGAGCAATGAGATACTTAGGCCTATTTTATTATAGTTATTTGATAATTGTTATGATTTTATTTAGGGTTTGACATTTTTTTTATTTCGGCCCTTTATTTATGTTTGAGCGTATTTCTTTAGATTATTATTTTATGTTTGGGAATTAGGTTAAGCGTGCAAGGGTTTGCACGTGGGGATAGCTTAGCTTAGTTTTAGGATACGCGCATGTTGGCGTGTGGGTAGTTTCATCTTTTGTCCTTTTTGGGTTAGGGTTTTTGGTTGAAGCTTCCTTATAAAAGGCTAACTTTTGGTTTTGTTGTGATAAACTATTCTTGAATAAAAATCATATCAATTCATGAGCTTGAGAATCCCTCAATTTGTTCTCACTGGTTTTGGCTAATCAAAGGCCTGCTAATTCTTTGTGTCGCCTCATTAACACCCTATGTCTCTGTTTCTTGTTCTTCAGAGGTTTAGAGTTTTTATCCGAACTGTCTTGGTTTTTTCTTGGAAGTGGTTTCAATCTTGTGCGGTTTTGATTGGCTTGTTCCAGGCAGGTTCTCATCAATCTCTCTAAAATATATGTTTTGAACTCTTGAGTTGTGTATTAGCCTCCTCTCTAGGGTTTTGGACGAGCCTCCATATTTATAAGAAAGTCTTGGAGTAATTGTGCATGTAAAATAACAATTTCATAAGTTTATGGACGTCTGCCGCAGCGTCGCGACGCCGAAATTGGCGTCGCAACGCCAATATCTCGGGAAATTACTATGGCAGCTGTTAGGGCATCGCGATGCCAGTCACGTTTTCTGATGTGCTGATTTCTGCATTTTCCGTTCTTTCCGTGTGCTTCCGATGCGTCAGTAGGGTCCCAAAATGCGTACAATTGCTCCAAAATCTATGTTCCAACGCTTCCTACTAATAAAACATAAAATAAACTACAATATACATTAAATGATACATGATCTAACAAAATAGTAAGCTAAGAATATATGAATAAGTGGGTATAAACCGCACTTATCAGTTACTATGCATGTATCTAAGTAAGAAATTTGAAAATTGTATTTGCATGAATGAAAGAGAAGTGAGCTATGGTTTCTGAACTGGTATGTGTGAATGCGATAAGTCATGAATGTTAAACTATCGTAAGATTATCGATTTAAAGAAAGTTCGTTTGACTTATCGATTTGATGATATTTCAAAGATGTCTATTATGATAAAAGTATAAATATGTAAATGCATGTTTCATGTGATTGAAAGAGATTCGATGTACTCTATGGTATTCGAGTTTTATTTTGTATGCTTAGGATGTTTAGCTATTAGATTGGAACGTATGTAGATATTTACATATGAAAACTTGACATGGGTAAAGTATAAAAGCTAACAAAAAGATGATAATTATGAACTTGCAATAACTTGATAATTTTGAAAAACTTCAAATGTGATTGACTTCTATGTTCTGTTTATAGTACTAGCATTGTTACTTATTGAGTTTTATAACTCACACCAAACTAGTTTGCTAGTTTTGCAAGTTGGCTTCTAGATTGGTCAACCATGACAGCTTTGGAAGTCATACTCGAGAAGCGGATCACCCAAGCGGCATTCACCCTCACAAGTGTCATGAGAGAAGTCTCAGAGGTTTAGGAATCTTTGATTATTATGTTGTTTGTCGTGCTGAGCACGCTTATTTGTATTTATTAAGTAAAATTTTTGATATTTATATGATGTTGTGGGCTCGGAGCCATTGAGGGTTGGTAGATGATGTGGGCACAGAGTCCTTAAGGGTTGATTTTGATGTATTTTGTGTGGACCTGAGGTCCTTTTGTTTGTTTGATATTTCTCTTAGATTCTGTTTTGATGTTGGACTGTGATCCAGGTTGTCCAATTTTAGGGTACATCATGCCATATTTTCTGTAAATGTATAGGCTTATGGAGTGGGTTAATCCTATCTCCTGTCAGTAACATCATGTCTCTCGCAAGGTGTTACAGTTGTGGTATCAGAGCCAAGGTTTAAGTGTCGGTGACTGCAGATACAAGATATCCGATCGTCTGAGTAAGTTTTCTAATACGTATAGACTATATAGGTTTCATGTTTGAAACTTAGTTTGATTTCTGGTATATGGTATATGCACAATGATTTTGATTGATATGGGTGATTCAGATTATCTGTATATGTTTGTATGTTATGAATATGTATGTGTATATGTATATTAAGTTAAAAATATGTCGTTATATATGTATATGAATATATATGTGATGTGGATTCAATGTGATTTGAGGTACGAGTAATTCTATGATGTTGATAGTCTGAATTGTGAACGAATATCGTTGTTTTATGTTTTGGGAACTCGATATCTGATTTTTTGTATAAAAATATTTTGTAAAGAAAAAGGAAATAGAATAATGAAAGAAAGATTTCAGATATTTTGATTTTGATTAGAAATGATAAAGAAAATATTTTCGCCTTGACGATTGATTCACGTTTTCATGTTTTGAGATTTATCGATATGTTTCCGTCTCGGTGCTCGAAAATGATTTTGATGTTTTTAAACTATAAAATTTTTTCCATCGAGACGCTTGTAAATCTGTTTATGTCACGGTGCTTGATGATTTTATGTTTTTAACCCTCAGTGGCGCTTGTATATGTTTTTTCGGGCTTGGTCGGGGCACTTGTTATGGGGTACAAACCATCGGAAAATGGCTGGCCCACTACCCCGTCGACATGGTTCATACACTGTCCAGACAGTGTGCTCGACTCAAACAGTGGACGCTCGATATGTATTTTGAAAAGTTTGTATCAAGATTTATTTTTGATTTTAACATATTTGGGTTTTGGGGAAAGCATGATTTCAAAAAGATTACATTTTGATTTTGATACATTTCGATATCGTTTATGATATTATATGATATGATAAGTTTCTGTCATAGTGCTTGTACATTGTTTTTATGGTTTTATAATTTGATATGATATGTTTCTGATGTGGCGCTTGTATAGGGGTCTGTCCAACTACAGTGGACCAACTCGCTATCCTCTATCAACATGGGATCATTTCGTTTATTGTCCGATCTGTGCACGCGATTTGGGCATTGGACGCTCGTTATGTTTCGTCCAGTTGAGTTATACTAGATGTTTGATACGGATTTACAATGATGAATTTTTAAATTGAAATTGTTTACAATAAAAGAGTTTTTCAAATGTGTTTTTGAGATTTTTTTTGAAAGAGATTATTTTACATTTTTCATTTTAACGATGACAGAGATTAACAGATTTAAGACTATCAACATCATAAGAGTATTATGGTTATGTGTCACTTTTGGTTGTGACGATGGATGTATTTCTTTGTATAATAGTTTACTTTCGTTATAAGAGCACGTATGTATGTTAATAGTTTAATTATGGATATTTTGAGTATTATAATGGTGATATATGTCTTGTTGTCAGCCATATAAAGTTGTATGTGCGATGAGATATGTACGTATGTAAACTTTGATGTCGATATCATTTACATATATGATATGAAATGACATGATGTGAAATGAATGAGTTCCGTTTCAGATTGTGGACGAAATGGATAGTATGAAATCTGTATTAAGTTTCTGTTTTGATACTGTATCTGATTGCTTTTAGTGTGTTCTATTCCTCGTTTTGATGATGAATGTGATTAATTATATGGAATTCGTGTTCGGCTTTCTGTTTCTGTTGATAGATGAATTTGAAACGGTTGAGCAAGTTCATATGAATGAATATGGATTAAAATGACAAGTTTGATTTGATTCTGGTATGAAATGTTTGATTCGATGTGTTTTGTTTTGAAATAGCATGATTTGTATTGATGTACAAAATACGTAACTTTTGATCATGTGTAAAGTGAGATGACTTTCGAATACAGATAAGATGGTCATGTACGTGTGTTCGGTTCCAAATGATTAGATATAAGGACGGTAAAATTTCTAGGAAGAAACTTTTATAAGGAGGGGAATATATAATATCCCGAGTTTTTCGGAAGAGTGCTGGAAGATTTCCGAATTAAAGTTAAGGATTTGGAACGTGATGGGATTCAAAAATAAGAGTATATGTGTTGGAAAATTGGTCGAAATGTTATAAAGTGAAGCTTCGACGCGTTGGAAAACCTGTGGTTTCGAAAACCGGTTATGCGATTCATGTTTATATCATTATACTCATAAAAATTTATTGTTTCGGCTATAAAACTCACAAACGAACTCTGAATGAGCTAATTTTTAAACCATCATACTCGATTTTCTGAGATGAACAAATTTCGTGTTGAACACTTTTTGAAATTTACATTTGAAAGGCTTTTAAAATGTGATTTTTGGAGAAAGACCCAATAGGAAAGACCTGCTTGTAATTTCACGGAAGTCCAAAACGAAAATTCCAGAAACCTTTCTATATATACCTAAGGTTTTCATAAATTATGAAAAGGAAATAAGCTTCAAAGCTCTCTCACCCGACCCCCATCTCCAAATCACGTTTGTGTTGACCTGGTCGTGCTGGGGACCTGCCGGCCGGTGCGACCAGCCAGAGGGGTGCGCCAGCCATCCCTCTACCTAGTGGAAGCCGGCGGCAGCCCACAGGACCCCGACAATGGCATAAAATATGAGAAATAAATATGATAATGGGTTTTCTGATCCCAGCTCGTCGATTTGTTTCATTGCCCGGGCCACTAGCTAAATCGAAGCTCTCCGAGAGTACTACAAGTTGGCGGTGATGGATTTTCCGTTCCGTGCACGGTTTTACACGAATCAAGAGAATAAGTGGCGATGTACTGTATCATCGAATGGATAGTATCTCCGATCAAAATTTTATCGATTCCAGCTAGTTCATGGGATTGTTTGGAGTCCGTATATGCCCTCAAAATCTCGATTTGACTAGGGCTTGGAGCGCTCGTGAAGTCAGGATAAATCGAGACTAGTTAAGAGGTAGTTTGAGAACGGAGTTCAAGACTATGTTTAGTAAGTGAATCGACCATCGTAGGTACAACTTTTGTTATTCCTATTATATGAAGTGAGATATTTGATGATCATAATGTCTATATGTATGTATTGATGTGTTTTAAAGTGAAATGTTTGAGGATAATGCTATGATAAGAATTGAAATATTTGATGAGTTTTATGGCTACATGTATATATTGATGCATATAAGTGTATGAACTCGTAAAGGTATGTGTATGTATAAGTATATGTATTAGCATATATATAAGCATTGGGACACGTATTTATATATCCATGTGATGATAAGTTATGGATAATTTGAGTATACAGGATTAATAAATGAAATAAGTTTGTTATCGATTCGTACATATGATTTATTCATATAGAGGTTGGAATGGTTAAGTGTGATAAGACATGGGTATAGGCTAAGTCAATCCTGAATGGGTATGTCTAAATAATGAGCTTCAGTATTAGATATTTTCAGATAGAAACTCAGAAACTGAGTATGTTTGATCAATAAGGGAAAGACATGAAAATTGTTAAATATAAAGCATTTGAATTAATAGCAATGTGTATATTCATATGTATGTGTATGGGTGTTTGGATGATGACTTGGGGTGTTTGTCATGTATGTGCTTGTGTATGAGAAATCATGTGATGAGTTTATGTTATATGGTATGTGCGCATGTGTGTATGTTTAATTGGATGATTTTGTGGTGTACTAGTCGGGTTGGTTAGGAATTCGTTCGCATGGAATTCATCTCATACCTATTCCAAAATAGGTAATGAGTCTCGTACGAGCATTGTATGTGTAAGCCAACCATATGTATGTATTGTTTGGTTATGTGTTCTTTGATGTATTTGTTGTTATGTATGCTTCGTTGTCGGTTACGCAATGCTTGTATATGTGTTTGAGTGTATGTGTGTGTATGATATAACCCGTGATATGTATGGATTGTGTATGTTTTCGTGGAGTGAATGAATGAACGGAAAGCTGGTGAAAGTATAAGTTATTATGAAATATGTCTGCTAAGTTCGCTATCGTATGTACGTATATTATGAAAGAGACTGAATGAGTTTGTAAGCTTGAGGTACAAGGCATGTGTCTAAACAAGAATTTTAGAAATTGGATTTGCATGAATAAAAGAGAAATGAGCTATGGTTTCTGAACTGGTATGTGTGAATGTGATGAGTCATGAATGTTAAACTATCGTAAGATTATCGAATTAAAGAAAGTTTGTTTGACTTACCGATTTGATGATATTTCAAAGATGTTTATTGTGATAAAAGTATAAATATGTAACTGCATGTTTCATGTGATTGAAAGTGATTCAATGTACTATATGGTATTCGAGTTTTGTTTTGTATGCTTTGGATGTTTAGCTATTAGATTGACATATATGTAGATATGTAAATATGAAAATGTGACATGTGTAAAGTATAAAGGCTAACAAAAAGATGATAATTCTGAACTCGCAATAACTTGATAATTCTGAAAAACTTCTAATATGGTTGACTTGTATGTTTTGTTTGTAGTACTAGCATGGTTACTTACTGAGTTTTATAACTCACACCAAACCAATTTACTAGTTTTGTAGGTTGGCTTCCAGATTGGTCAACCATGACAGTTTTGGAAGTCATGCTCGAGACGCGGATCACCCAAGCGACAATCACCCTCGCAAGTGTCCTAGGAGAAGTCTTAGAGGTTTAGGAATCTTTGATTATTATGTTGTTTGTCGTGTTGAGCACGCTGATTTGTATTTATTAAGTAAAAGTTTTGATTTGTATATGGTGTTGTGGGCACGAAGCCCTTGAGTATTGGTAGATGATGTGGGCATGGAACCTTTAAGGGTTGATCTTGATGTGTTTTGTGTGGACCTGAGGTTCTTTTGTTTGTTTGATGTTTCTCTTAGATTCCGTTTTGATGTTGAACTGTGATATAGTTTGTCGAGTTTTAGGATACATCATGCCCGATTTTCTGTAAATTTGGAGGCTTATGGAGATGGGTTAATCTTGTCTCCTGCCGGTAGTATCCTTCATCTAGCGGGGTGTTACACCGGACCCGAGTTTTAATAAGTCTGGCCCGAGCCGGAGAATATTTTTAGGCTCGGGCCCGAGCTATTACCGGGCCGAGCCACCCGATCTGTCTAGGGCTCGGATAGGGCTTTATCCGGCCTAATTTTTTA
The DNA here is from genome assembly GCA_019454045.1 of Zanthoxylum bungeanum. Taxonomy (NCBI): domain Eukaryota; kingdom Viridiplantae; phylum Streptophyta; class Magnoliopsida; order Sapindales; family Rutaceae; genus Zanthoxylum; species Zanthoxylum bungeanum. The sequence continues at coordinate 23,859 of SKCR01048773.1, read as the reverse complement.
ATAAAAAAATTATATATATAATTTATTAAATATATATATATATAATATTTTTTTAAGCCCAGGCCGTCCCGGGCTAGGGCTTTTTTTTTCCCATGCTTAGAGCACGTTATGACTAAAATTGTTATAGTAGATGAAAGCCACCAAATTTTTAAGGAAAATTAGCAAAATCAAGGCTAACACAAGCCTAACTCGATTTGGACCACATTCGTGTACGTATGACGTGCGGGCGCACATTGGTTCAAGGTTGACCAACCCCGAATCGGGCTGTGATTTGCACCTCCTATAGATATGCATGTAAAGAGAGTCTATATCCATAACGTTTTACCATTCTTTAAATAAGCAACTATATATAAGCCCATTTAGACTTAGTTAGTTTCTAGATGTGAGATAACTTTAATTTCCTTTGATTTTCCTTCTCAATATGTGCGTTTTGTGAGACAATTTCTCATTCACCCGAGCATTATTTTGAGCATATCAATATATCATTTCGAAGTACTCACAAAAGAGAATACAAATTATTCATGATCTCGTCATTCCCATAAGTGGGTCCCACTTAAAATTTTACCTCAAAATAGAGAAAATTGTAATTTTTCCTTTATTTTCCAACAATATATGCCTTAATCCTAGTTATTGGAAATAAATCTATTTCCCAAGTATATGATGGATTTTGCCTATAGTAATAATAATATATTTTCTAAATATATTTGATTGGCCTTAAGGTTTATAAATTCAAATTCTCAACACCTCCAGATTATCCAAAGATTATTATGAATTTATTTTTAAAAGATTAACTTGTAAAGAGAGGGTGTTCAAAGGTTAATAAACCACCAATTAAGCCCATATTTAATAAATGTGGAATAAATACCATAACATTCCACTATACTCTACAGTTTTGATGCCCACCAAGGCTAGCTTTTGCACTATCCACATAATCCAGGCCAAACACTACAATACAAATGTTACACAATGAGCGGTTAATATATCATATTTCCCGCCCCTATATCTTATATTTTGAGAATTAATTCGAGTATTATGAGCGTTTTGATGAGTTTATTATGTTTTTTAGGATGAGAGACAAATGGAAAGGCACGGGTTTGAAACGTCGACAAATCAAGGTGTTTTGCACCAGTGACTTCTAATTCGATATCGTTAAGTATTTTGGCCATAAATTTTTCATACGATGTCTAAATAAGGTGATTTAAGTTGTATTGGAATGAAAACTCAATTATCTACAACTTTGTAGTTTATACCGAAAACTGAATCAGACTCTATCATGATCCAAAATGATCCTAAATATATAAAATATGATATGTCTCCCATTGGCGCGCCAATGGGACATGAAATTGGATTGTTACTCTATGTCTTCCATTGGAGCGCTAATATATCTGGAAATCCTAAATTGAGTAGAATTAAAAGATTCTTAAGAAAGAAAGCCTCCATAACCTCCTATATAAATATAATTCTGTCCCAAACCCTAAAAAAAGTTTCATAACATAATTTTGGAGTCTTAGAGCATAGAAGAATGCCTAGAGAAAGGTAAAGACAAATGCTTTAACTGGTGCTGGAGATTGAAGGCGAAGATTGTAAACGAGAGTTCTTTCTTCTCTTTTCTCTCTAGTTTATTTTATGGGTTCTTATTTTGTATCAATAATGATTAGCTCGTTTTTATTGATTATCATGAGTAGTTAAATCATTATTCTATGGTTGTAATGGATCTTAAGCATGTTATTTAATTAAGTTGCATATTTTTATTCTATTAGATTTCTTATTTGTTATTTTCTTTATTTTAATGCATATCTTATTTGTCTGGCCAACAATAGAATAGTCGTGGTAAATCCTTAGGAACTCGACGGAGGAATTTTGGATTAAACCTTGGGAATAATAACGTGTGATCTAATTCTTTTGAATAGATTTCATTGTAAGATAGACATATACCTACAGTGCATGCGTAACTAATATTAGAATCTGACCTTACTGAATTTGGTTTAAATTAATAAATATAAACATATAGTTAATTAGTTTAATCCAAATATATTTATCTGACCATCAAAAAAGGCTTGTTGATAGTTGAGTGTTCTAGGTTAATAATTCACAATAACCCAATTAAATGAAAAGTGCACGAGCTCATTGTTTGCGTGCTTAGGTGAAGTTACGACTCTAAGTTCGTCTCGCAAATAAAATTTATCTCCAAAATTATTGTTGCTTTTTATTTAACCTTTCAATTATTTTAGATTAATCAGTCTCTCTTGCAACTAATAGTTTAGTTTAAGTTAAGTAGGTTAGTCTTAATATTGATAAGAGAAATTATAAGTCCATATGGGTACGATATCCGACTAATAATCGTTATATTACTTAAACGATGTATGCGCTTGTGTGCGGTAGTAAAATCGCGATCATTACACCATTTGCCGCACAATGGAAATTGGGATGCACGATATTCGCTCTAATATCAAGTAGAACTCATTCTTAAAAACTTAAACAAGATTAATCAATATCTGTTAAATTTCATACTTAATTAACATGAGACAAATAAAATATAATAAAAAGTGTCACAAATTGAAGGGGAAAAATTCAAAGTTGAACCATCTTATAGGGAATGACGAAAAGAATAATATGAATGTGAAATATTTTTTTAATTAATTATCCTTTCGCTTTAAAGTTTAAAGTGCAGCGAAGCAATGATAACAGATATTTCTATTCATCTTTTTTTTTTTTTTTTAATGTGAATTTATCCAGTCTCGTGCAATAGCATGCGTGGAATTTCACTTAATCACTGAAAATGCCACCAATAAATGCAACTCATGAAAGACAAAATATTCAACAAATAAAAGCTCAGCTTAATCATATCGTTGTGCAATTTGCTAAACTATATTGTTTATAACCACGTATGGTAACACCAAATCGCTAAAAGAACTTTAATTCCACTTTTCTACCAGAAATTGCAAGACCTTACGAGCTGCTGAATGATCATGACATTATTTAATAACAATAATCTCATGCATGATTATCAACAGGGTCTCACATAGAGACATTCCACACATTTTTTTAAAGCTTGAGATAGTCAGAGGTTTAATCTATTCCGCTTAAGCTTGAAATGAATAATTTTGTGACGGAGTTTTCAACAATTCCAACGAAAAAAAAGACAATCCACACATGCTGTTGTCTAAAAACATAAAATTAGAATCCTAAATTTAAGACCAGTAGTGCTTTATTATTCATTTTTTACTTTAAAGATTATCTCTAAATTTGGCCTTAACAAAAAAACCTAATTCGATAGAGTCGGTATTTTAAGAATTCACTGCCCCCTTATTATCAACCTTCTTAATTAAGCTGATGTACTAATGATTTTCTAGTTTCAATGCAGAGAGATTTCAAACCTTTTGAATTTACTGCATTTCATAATCAAAAAAGGCAAGTTTCAATAATCTATTGATTCAAGTACGCAGCACTATTTAATACTAATTGAACTTATCAGCAACATTGATCGGATAATTATCTTATCCTTCCACAGTGTGAAAGGATTAATTATGAATGAGTGGATATCCAATAATTAAACATATATAAGTGGATGAAGAAAATTTAGGTCATAGGAAAAAAAAAAAAAAGCTTAATGCTGAACAACAGCAGAAGCACTACATATTTTTGATGATCAAATATGGAGGCCAGCAGAAGCACACTAATACAGTGTAACTATTCCACCACTTTGTGGGGAACCCTTCACGTTCTGCTGCAAATGCATGCGCTTTTGGACCCCCAATCCCATTTCTATAAATACCTCCATTTTCCTTTCAATATCAAACCAACACATTCCCCAATGGCTGCCTACAAATTTGATAGTCTTGTTTTCTTCATATTGTTAGGTTTAGGAATATCTTCTGCTACAAGAGCGCTCTATTCTCTTGAAGGAGAAGTTACCCACGCTCTAACAGTTGGCGGCTATGGTGCTGGACATGGCGCTGGAGCTGGTGCTGGAGTTGTTGTAGGCCTTGGTGGTGGAGGTGGTGGTGGCTCTGGTGGAGGTGGTGGTGGAGTTGTAGGGGATCATGGTGCTGGTGGATACGGAGGCGGAGCTGGCGCTGGAGAAGGTGGCGGTGCTGGCTATGGAGGTGCAGCTGGACATGGTGGTGGTGGAGGTGGCGGCAATGGTGGTGGAGGTGGTAGTGCTGGTGGGGCGGCTGGATATGGAAGCGGAGGTGGTGAAGGTGCTGGATATGGTGCTGGTGCTGGTGCTGGAGGAGAACATGGGGCTGGATATGGTGGCGGAGGCGGTGGTGGAAGTGGTGGCGGCGGAGGTGCTGCCGCTGGTGGAGCTGGATATGGTGCTGGCGGCGGTGAAGGAAAGGGTGCAGGAGGTGGGTATGGTGCTGGTGGTGCTGGAGGAGGTGGTGGTGGTGGAAGCGGGGGTGGTGGAGGTGGTGGCTCTGGTGCTGGAGGAGCACACGGAGGTGGTTATGGTAGTGGTGGAGGAGCAGGAGGAGGTTATGGTGGTGGAGCTGGTGCTGCTGGAGGTGGCGGAGGCGGCGGTTCTGGTGGTGGTGGCGGCGGCGGCGAACATGGTGGTGGATATGGTGCCGGAGGTGGTGAAGGTGGTGGCCATGGTGGTGGATATGCGCCATGAGAATATCTTCTCATCTCTACTGCACTATCATCTTATTTGTAATATTAAAAAGAATAAGATTAATTTGGGTATTTTTTTTTTTAAAAAAAAAACCTTATATCTAAGCATATCATGTAATGTAAGAAATTATGGATGCAGATTGAATGCTGCCACAAGTTGTATTATATGATATTAATATCCAAGTTACTGTTTGTGAGTTTTCTACTAAATTATAAAATCCGAGAAAATAATTAGCAGATATCAACTGTTAAAGAACATGCATGCAAAAAATAAAATATAAAATTAAGGGTTACCCCAAGTAGAATGATTTTAATTTGCCTCAAACTATTGGAAGATCAATAAAATTTTCAATTAATGATTTCAATTATTTGGTGGACAACTTGAAGTACGTCGTTATATGTGGGGTAAGTTGAATTTAACGTCCGCGTGGTTTGGAGGTGGATTTCACCTTGAAATTCTGGGTACGAATATATGAAATATATTTTTTGTAAGAGTCTAGAACAGTCAGAATTTTACATGCTCAACTTAAGTCCGAAAGGGTGATTTGGCGGTGGAGTTTCTAACGATTCCAAAAAATAAAAGTTGAATTTAACCCAATTTGATAAGAGTAATGATATGAGCACATAAATAAACACATAAATCAATATATTTTTTGAATCGTTGGAAACTCCGTCGTCAAACCACATTTTTCGGATTTAAGCGGAACGGATAAAACTCCCGAGTGCCCCAGACTCTTATACAAGAAACGCACTCTCTGGATTCGAACTCATGACCGTAAGGCGAAATCATTAACCTTACACCAATAAGTCATCCCATGAGAACCACGTAAATTAATACTTTTTTTTTTCACTTGATAAACCGACGAGTAGTGAGCTGAGAGCACCATTAATGTTTTAGTTTTGCATAAAAGAAAATAACTTCTATGTCATGACTAATTCTTTAGAATTATTGTTATGTGGATAATGTGGAGCCGAATCATAAGTATATAATATGTCAAATTATATTTAAATATAAATAAAATCATCAACCGTCATATTAGATTGTAGTATGTTATTTTTATGTCTTTTAAGTTAGAGATAATGATATGTTCTCAAAAATAGTACAAAAATTAAGATAAAATTACTAAAAGATAAATAATATTTAATTAAAAGATAAATAACTTTGCTTGTTTTTTTAGTGATTTTATACTAAATTTTGTGTTAACTTTTGTGAATATATCATTTTTATTAAATTAACGACCAAATTAAAAGAGATGGAGGTTAAAAAAGATGAATGCACTTCCATGTGTATAAAATCACAAAAGACAAAAAAAATGCTATGGTGAATTTTTTTTATCTTTCAGTAAAGTACTTTTTTTTTTTATCATTTAGTCAGTTTTCCCAATAAGTAGTGTACAAGGTTGTGCATATATCTTCTTGTGTTAGAGACTTACATTGGAACTTGTTTATCACACGTTACGTAACCGCATATATGGCTCAAGTAATATAAAAGTTATTGATCCCTCGAGAACTTATCACCTAGCAAATCCGATCGAATCGAGTTGGTCCGGTTCGACGGATTTCGGATCGGATCGGATTTTATCCGCTACGATCCGCTCGATTTTTTTGACTCAAACCCACCGAATTCGAATCGGATCGGACCAATCCGATCCGAAATAGGATGATTTCAGATCGTATTGGTCCGATTCGAATTCGGATCGAACCAATCCGATCCGATCCGATTCGAATTCGGATCGAACCAATCCGATCCGATCCGATAATTATCAGATCGGATCGGATCGAGTTCGATAAACCAACCTAGATATCTCAATAGTGTTATTTATTTGTCTATTAAGCTCGATATGGTATGACTTTTTTTAATCTTTTGACTCACATATCCTTTAAGGTAGCATTTCTCCTCATGGCGGTGTTAACACTCGCCCATGGGTAGCTTCAAGCTTATTGGTTATAGGTGGTTTATTTCTTTTTTCTCAAAGTATTTTTCTTTTAAACTTTTTTCATTTTTTTTTTCAAAATAATTTTTTTCTAGTCATACTATATATCATAAATAACTACAAACAAAGACATATATCTAAGAAAACGATCATTCATCATCAAATAATTTTCTCAACTAGTTACTTTGCCCCACTAATTAGATCTTACTGATAGAAACCTATTGTTGAGTGCATACGAGTCTAACCAAGATCACCTACTCAAGTCATCAGATAAAAGTAAATTGAGCACTTATCATTTCTAAGATGTCATCCTAAAGCAAACAAACTCTTTATGTGAACTATGTTTCACTACCACATGACTTAATTTTAATTTGTTTTTTAAAAAAATAGTAGAAACAAACTAACACAATGCACACACCCTCAAACTTAAAATTTGTATTGCCATCAATATAAAATGAGCATAATGAACAAGAGTGAGGAACAACACTACTGTTCATGAGGTGTACCATTCTCCGTCGCCTTAGGTCTCGCGTCGCGACGCATAGTGATATGTGTCGCAATGTATAAGGTCACCAACTGTCCATCTCAGTTTTGTACTACGTCGCGTTACGACGCCCCGAGTAGCAGCGTGGCGCACTCTTAGTTCAGCTTCTAATCAGACTTTGGCTGCACGAACTGGTTGGGTTGTGCTAGTATCTGCATCATTACACATGCAACATTGTTAAATACATAAATAGCACAAAAAATAAATTAACATTAATAAATTCAATAAACAAAATAAACTAAAAATAAACGTGTGGGTTGCCTCCCCGCTAGCACTAAGTTTAATATCTTCGGCCAGATGTGACCACCAAATTGCTAATGTGGTTCCCTTGTAAGCTTAGTTGACCGAGACAAGACAGCCCAATGCTCACTCCTATGTTGCCTATGGGATGGCAAAAACTGAGCGTCTTACTGCGATGTTCTCTCTATGTAATGTCCTTCAGTATCTTTCAACGGGTCAGCGGATGTCTCAATTTATTGATCAATTTTAACATGAGGTGGTTGGTCATAAACATACATATATATCCCTTCAATGCTCTTGTCTGCACTAAATTTCTTCGGTAGGCTTATCTTAGGGCTATCATTGTGGTGATCCATGTTGACTGTTTCTAGACCTGCATCTCCAATATTGTGTATCATGTGGCATTCTTCATCAGCTTGTGGGCATGGCATGGCTTTGAAGACATGAAAGGTCACATTTTGATCTTGCACTCTTATGGTAAGCTCACCCTTCTACACGTCAATCAGTTTTCTGCCTGTTGCTAAGAAAGGTCGTTAAAGGATGATGAGGACTTCATTGTCTTCCTCCATGTCTAAAACTATAAAGTCCGCGGGGAAGATAAACTTGTCCATTTTTACCAGCACGTCTTCTATTTTTCCTCGAGGATAGGTGAAAGATCTATCTGCCAGCTGCAGCGTAACAGTGGTTGGTCTCGCCTCTCACAAACCCAATTTATGGTAAGTAGACAATGAAATTAGGTTGATTCTCACACCCAATCACATAAAGTCTTACCAAAGTAGGGGTTGTCAATGGTACATAGTATGGTAAATCTACCAGGATCCTTCAGCTTGGGTGGTAGCTTTTTCTGTAGGATGGCACTACATTCCCCTATAAGGGCCACAGTTTCAAACTCGCCCAACTTCATTTTCTGTGACAATATGTCCTTTAAATACTTCACATAGCTAGACATTTGCTCTAGTGTCTCAGCGAAGGGATTGTTGATATGTAGTTTCTTGAAGATATCTAAGAACCTTGAAAAACTGCTTATCTAGCTTGTGCTGTTACAAACACCGAGGGAATGAAGGAGGTGGATAATTTATAAAGCTTGTCTCTTTGGTATTTCTTTCATCTATCCTATTTTCTTTGGTAAGTTCTGCCTCATTCTTTGTAGGTTGTTATATCCCAATGTCATTGTCAATGACAATCCCGCTCTTCAGTGTTATAGCTTTGAAAAACTCATTGTTATGGCCCATATGATTAGGTTCTATATCACTCGGGAGGGCACTTAATGGTCTGTAGTTTTTCCCACTTGCCAATTGTCCCTATTGACTCTCCAGTGTCATTAAAGACGCAGCTTGGCTATGGACTAATGCTTCTAATCTAGAGTTGTTCTTGGCATTTTCCACGCTCTGCTTTGTAAGAAGCTTGTTTTGATTTACCACTTGCATTAGTAGCTCTTCCATGGGTGGCTTGCTCTCCTGAATGGCTTCTTTGTTTTGTTACGGGCCATGTGATCTATCATGTGGTTTTTCCATTTGGTTATTTTTCCATCCAAAATTAGGGTGATCTTTCCACGTAGGATTGTAGCTGTTTGAATAGGGACATACTCGCCATATTGAGTGCGTGACTCCCCATTTTATCCTCCCATATATTATGTGTTTGTGGCACCAACACTGTTTTTAGCTTGCATACTCAGGACCTCTAGGTATTTGCAGATTTGGTCGAGCTTGGCACTTACATCTATATTGAGCCCGGCCTCGTGGACGGCTGCTACTCGTTGGGGCATATTCCTCTCTGTTGGCCACAATGAATTATTGTTATCCATTTCCTCTAATAGATCTCATGCTTCGTGTTCCCCTTTTTCGATTAGTGCACCTACCGCTACTGCATCCACTGTGGACTTCATCATCCTACAAAGCCGATTGTAGAAAGTCTGTACCTGCAGCCATTTGGCAATCTCGTGATTGGGGCACTTCCATAGCAGCTCTTTGTATATTTCTCATGCCTCGTGAGGAGTTTCAGAGTCATACTGCACTAATGATGTGATTTCGTCTTAATTTTGCAATCCTAGTTGGGGGAAAATATTTTTCGATGAATTTTTTCATTAGGTATGCCAAAGTCATGATGGACCCTGCTGGTAGTGAATTGAGTCATCCTTTAACTCTATCTCTTAAGGAGTATGGAAAAGCTCGCAACCACGGTTCTTCTTTTGCCTCTAGGTTGTAATTAAATATACCACACACTTTCAGGAACTACTTATGTGGGTGTTTGGATCTTCAAGTGTACCACTCTCAAACTGCACCGACTGCTGACTCATCTGAATGCTTGTCTTGATATCACATGTATTTATAGGCAGGGTGGCAGGACTATGCAAGAGATGAAGTCGACAATCATCGGGATTGTTCTATCCCGAATAGGAATTGGTGGTGCTTCTTTCAATGGTTATGGTTCTTGATTGTTCATGTTGATATGTGCCTCTTGGTATTCTCGTCTATCTCTTCTCAACTGATGGAAAGTTCTCTTGATCTATAGATCAAGCGGAAGGAGTACATAGCTTCTATTTCGTCTCATAAAATTGTTCAATAACCTTAATTAAAACTAAAACGATAATTAAAAAAAATGATTAGATAACAAGTAAAATACTTAATCCTAAAATTAACAATGAAGGTTGGAATAAGTTATCGACAATGGTTCCAAAACCTTGATAGCGAATTTCACACGTTACGCAAACGAACGTATCGCTCAAGTAACATAAAAGTTATCGATTCCTCAAGAACTTATCACATACGTTACTAATTATTAAGACTAATTACCTACGAGTATCTAATTAAAATTAAATATGATTTTGAATTGAATTTAAAATAAAAGGTAAATAAAATAAATATAACTACGATAATTTTTAAAAGTAATCAATAAGAAGAAGACATCCAGGGTTGTGAATCCACCCAATATTATTCTAAAGATGAATTGGTTTTAATATACTCATGTAATAAATTGACTTATTAACCTGAAACACTAAGATATTCACAAACCTCTTTCGATGATCATGTGCAAATATTCAGAGTAAATTAATTAATTATATTTTCATGTAAACTAATTAACCCCAAATTAATTAAGATCAAGTTCTAATTATGGCTACACCCGTCATACATGTATATTTATATCCTGTAAGGAAATCCCTAAGAAAAGATCGTGTGCTATTGAATCTAAGGCTAAACCTAAAATTCATTTGTCAAGTTCAATTAAGTTTATGACATCAATCCTATTAGTGATCAAACAACAAGACAAATTAAGAATAAGATTCAATAAACAAGCCAGAGTATCACACAAAAATATAAGAAAACTCAATTTATAAACTCAAAATATTGCGTTTCATCACAACCCCATATTATAGGTTTAGTGACTACACATGCTCAAAAACTCTAAATAAATAAACAATGATAAACAAAATATTAAGGAAGTAAAAGAAAGAAGAAACTATGTCGAGATCGTCAGTCATTCGCTCCATACTGTTGAGTTTCTGTGATGTACTATGCTCATTTTATGTGATTTGTCTTTCTCTCAAAAATCACTTTGGAGGCTTCAAAATTATGTTATGAGACTCCCTTTAGGTTTTGGAACGCGTTGTTGTTTATATATGAGGTCCAATGGGTGTTTCATATTCAAAAATGGTGTCTGGGATGAATCTGGAATGCATTCCCCGTGTCACGATCCGCTTACACGAACTTTGATGTGTCGCGACGCGCCAACAAGCTGAACTCTCTACCTATTTTTTCTTTATATGCGCGTATTAACACGCATTCTAACGTCGGGACGTGCGTTTTGACGCCGAATTTGTCCTAATTTACTATGTATTTTGCCGTTTTCATCTCTAATTGATTCTGTTAAGTCTTGATATCATTTTAACCTGCAAAATAAACCCAAAACACATTAAACGGTCATAAAACTCGAGATAACTTATAAAACATCAAGCTAGAAGGGCGGGTAAATATATGCATATTGGTCGCTTATCATATATGAAATTATTTTCTTTCTCTATTTTTATTAATCATTCTTAACATAAACATATACAAATAATACCTCCCATGAATGGTGTGGTGAGCCTATCCCATGTAAATCTCTCCCATTATGCTGACAATGAATGTTTCTACATATGCAATTAGGCCACTATTATGGTAACCAAGGGTATCAAATATCTTTGGGGTACAAACATGTTATTTTTAGCATTGAACATGCAGCTGAAACCATTAAACATGCAAACTCTACTAATAAACATGCAACTAATTTCATGTTTTGAAAAGTTTCATGTTTATTAGCGGAGTTTGCATGTTTAATGGTTTAATTGCCAGTTTAATGTTAAAAATTACATGTTTGAACCAAGTGTATGAAATACCTTTAGGGTACTATAGATATGCCCATAGAAATTGGGGTAAAATAATAATATATACACAATCTTCATTACAATTATGTGTTTTTGGAAAAGTACAGATGACAAAAAAAAAATGCACACAAAACGTGCCCTTGTGATTTTGTTCGCTAATTCTCTTATGTCATACGAGTGCGTTTTCATTAACTACAACTGGTAGATATTTATTTTTTTTAAAGTTTAGCCTTATGGAAACTAGAGATGAGCAAAATCGATTTCGGTTCTGGTTCCGCATGGAATTAGAATCTACTCGGAAAAAATCGGTTCCTAACTAAGTGGAACCGGAACCTATTCCAATTCGGTTCCGCGTGGAACCAGAACCTATCCAATTAAATAGGGTACCCTATTAATCTGTTCCAATTCGGTTTCGATCCAGTTCTGATTTATCCTATTTTTTATTTATTGTCAAATTTTGGAAATATAATTATTTCTCACACTTGAATATTACATAATATTCTTGGCAACTGTCCACATAGAAATAAAACAATAAATAAAACTGCATATTGCATAATATTTTTGTCTCAATACATAATATTCTTGTATGAAGTGCCTAGGTTTAAATTGGGTTATGAAATTGGATTTTAATTGGGTTAAGAATTAGGTTTAAATTGGGGGTTTTAAAATTGATTATGAAATTGAGTTTAAATTGGGCTTTAATCAAAATTTGTTCTAAATTTTGTTCCCAAAATAGGTTCCAGTTCTGAAATTCAGTTCCCAAAATAGGTTTCGGTTACAGATCAGAAATTTGGTTCCCAAAACAGGTTCCGATTTCGGTTCCGAAATTCGGTTCCCAAAACAGGTTTCAGTTCCGATTTCGTCCATGATAGAACCAGAATCGTACCATTTAAATTCGGTTATTCCGTTTTGAAATAAGAACCGGTGGTTCCAACTGGTTTCGTATAGAGCCGAAACGGTGCTCAGCCCTAATGTAAACTGATGAGCGGAAAATATATCAATATTCACCAGTCATTTGACTTAATTTTTTATTTAGTTTCTTGAGTTTGATGAACATTTTGATGTGTTTTTATGTATTTTACAGGCAAATAAAGTTTTGGGACTCAATGGAATCAACTCGGGGCTAAAACGACGAAAAACGGACAAAGAAGGGCAAAATCAGAATTTTACACGTCACGACACCGGGCCAATTATTCACTGAAGCTTCATGCCGACATGTGTCAGCAACTGTAGCATGCGTCGCGACGCAGATGACTTTATGCGTTGCGACGCCGACACAATAATGCTGTCTGCCGACAGTAACTGTAGCATGCGTCGTGACGCATACCACTTTACGCGTCGCGACGCCGACAAAATGATGCAGCATGCCGACACACGTATTCTACTGTTGCGCGGGTCGCAACGCGGGCCGGTTTTGGAGCCTATAAATAGCAGCTGATTTCATTTAGAATTTCATACTTTCCTTAACTTTCTTAATAAGGAACTGAGGATTTTATCTTGTTTGTATATATTATAATAATGTATTTTTATTTTTAATAGTAATAATAGTTTGTGTTTTTACTTTCTTTTAAGTTTTGTAATTAATTTCCGCTGGGGGAAGGGTGAAACCCTTAATATGATAAGGTAGATTAATCTCACTTATTTTATAATATGGAAATTGTAATTTAATAATATGGATTAATGTTGATACCGCTTAAATGGCTAGTTTTATTTATTTGACATAATATGACACCGCCTATATGGTCGGTCTTTATGTGACAGATGATTACCGCCTATATGGTTGGTTTATGGACAAATAATAACACCGCCTTTATGGCTAATTTGACTTAATTAATCGGGTAACACTGACAATTTCTATATTATAATAAAGTGAGATTTCTACATTAGAAATATTAAAGGTGAATCTCTTAACCCTAATATTCTATTTTTAATAAGGGAAGTGATGAAGCACAATATTCACGAGTTTCATAATTGATTTTCTTATATAATGCGTGATACATTGCCTTGTTTATTGAATCTTGACATTAATGCTTCTTGTTGACTGATCACCAATAAGATTGATGTGATAAACTTAAAATGATCTTGAAAAAATGGATTTTAGGTTTCAGCCTTAGATTCAATAGATCACAATCTCATCTTAGAGATTTCATTCCAAGATATGAATATACCTGTTGGGCATGGGTAGCCATAATTGGAACTTGCTATTAATGAATTCAGAGTTTCTTAGTTAGCATAAGAATATAGTTAATTGAGTCACTTTGGATGTTTGCATCTGACCATCGGAAGAGGCTTTTGTATATCTTCGTGTTCTAGGTTAATAAACTGATATATTACACATGTATAGGAGAATCAATTCATCATTATAGTAATATTGGGTGAATTTACAACCCTAGATGTTTTTTATATTATTAATTTCCTTTGTTTTTATTTTATTTTTATTTATTTATTTAGTTAAACTGTCTTCAACCAACGAACAATCCCTTCCAACCTCAATTAGATACTAGTAAATAAATATCATCAACAATTAACATTGTGAGAAATTAAGTTCTCATGTGATCGATATTTTTAATACTACTTGAGTGATACGTGCGCTTGCGTAACGTGTGATTTCACCGATCAAGTTTTTGGCGCCGTTGCCGGGGACTTATTTTTCTTACGTTATTAATTTTTAAGCTATATATTTTACTTATATCTAATTTTCTTTATTTTGATTTTTATCTTTTGATTTTTATTTATTTTATTTTCAGGTGGTTAAAAATGGATCCATATTGGGCGATGGAAGCATTGCGAGCTTTAAGAGGAGAAGATACACCCCATATCAGATAGACACAGTCAGATTTTCTGAGGCCTGTTGTCCAGCCCAACAACTATCAGTGGATGTTAGAGAGGAACAACACAACATTTGCTCAACCATTTCAAGACATAATAATAAGATGTGAAGTATGTGATGGTAACCACCCTAGCAATCATTGCACGTTCAACTATAATTCAGGGTGGAAGAATTATTAGAGACCTTCATACACAGAACCCACATATTTCACAGAATCTTATTATCCATCTTATCTAACATCAACTTATAATCTTCATCAAGAACCAAAACTATCAGAGGTAGAACAGTTGATGGAGATGCTCAAAAAGAGGGGAAGCTAAATTTGATGCACATTTTCAGAATCAAGCGGAATCCATACATAAGCTGACAGATCAAATAGAACAATTAACTGACAACTTTAATTACATATCTCAAGGAGTAATTTTAGATGACACTGATGAAGCATTCGAGTACCAAATATTTCACGATGACACGTTAGCAGGGGAAGAGGCTGAGCAGTATCAAGAGTCAGAGGTATCAGTTCAGGAGGTCGAACAAATAGAATCTCAATTTGATATGGATAATTGTCTGGTCGCTGATTGCATTTGTGAGGAGAAACAAACAGAAGAGCTACCCGAACCGTTTATACTAACCACAGAGGATGAAGGACTACAAACATATATATCTTTACATCCTCATGTTGACACTTATGAAGCATGCATTACGCAAATGTCGGATGAAGAGCTGAATGCAGAAATGTTAAAATACATTTGTGAATAAATGATGGAACAAGATGCAAGGCAATACAAGAGCAAATGTGGGAGTATAATGAGAATCTCATGACACCAGTTGAGACATCACAGTATTAGGGAGTACATATTGAGGACACCACCAGAAGCTTGACAGAATGGCACAACCATTCAAAGTCAAACCACATACGAGACCTCATGATTTTCTTTCATTCCTTTCAGGAACCACTGGAGCTACAAAGTTTAAGAAGGTGGCGCTGGCACTGAATCGAATAAAATTTTGGCTGCCTAATTTTTGGAAAAGACGCTGGAAAAGAAACGCACATGGCATTGTCATTTTCAGGACGTCCAAAACCACATTGAAGCCTCATTGAAGGATGATCTTCTGTCACGTCTGGCTGAAGACGTTAAATTTAGCACTCGCGGGGAGGCAACCCATGTAAATTTTTATTTTTGTATTTTGATTACACATATTGTAGTATTTTAATTTTATATGTTGTTTTTGTAGGAAATTTCATAGATTGAGCCATTCAAAGCAACACTCGTCCTCACAGAATAATGTTTGATAAAATCACGAAGATAAAAATTCAATTCACTAGAGATGGCAGAGTAAGGAGTCAACTCTTGAGACGCGTCTTAGTGGATATGTTTGAAGGATTCACATTTTTCCTAAAAACAATCACGTCACGATGCAACTTGCCCACATCGCGACGCAAATAAGACAGAATGTGGCACTCTGCTAAGCCTTTGGTGTCATAACGCGTTGAGCTAATACGTGAAGATCCCCAATTTGAAGGGTTGTGCGTCGCGACGCGTATCACTCTGCGTTTCGATGCGGACACGATTCCAGGTCTTCAAACAGCAACCCACACAATTTTCCTCACATCTCATCTCCAATTTTTTTCATTTTCTCTCAAATTCCTCAGCTTCTCCCTCACAAAACAGTCAAATCATATTTCTTAGCCTCGCCAAATCACTTCCTCAAACCCATTTTCTTCACATCTCATCTCCATTTTTTTCATTTTCTCTCATTCCTCACTAAAACTTTCAGATCTTCTTCCCTCAACTCGCCAAACCTCCATTGCGTGTGAAATAACTCTGATTTGGGGACCAAATTTCGTGTAATCTCAGGTTATATCTTCTTTTATTTCTAGTATTTTTGATTATTTGTGAAATTTTGAGTTTTTGGTTGAAGAATTGCTTGTGGTTGTTGATATATTCGTAGATTTGGGGGCGAAGAATTTGTGATTTTTGAAGTGTTAGAATTTAGGGTGATTATTGGAAAATCCTTAGAATTAGGGGAACCTCTGCCCAATTTTTTTAAGAATCCCAATGGGACCTAAAAGAGCTCGTACTAAAGCGGCCGCAGCTCCATCAAATGACAATGAAAGATTTATGTCAGTGGCCACAGAAAACGATATGAAAAGGGGATGTGGCAAAAAGTCCCAATTATGGAGAGGGGATTCGAACTTAACCTGGGGAAATTTCCCCAAATTGACTCAATAATTGCCCAAAGACATTGGCACAAGCTCTGCAAGCAACCTACTCCCGCATGCATTCCTATGTTAGAGAGTTTTACGCTAATGCTTACGAGCACAAAGCATATCAGGTGTTGGTTAGAGGCCAGATGGTGGCATTTGATCGATCCACGATCAACAGGTTTTATAGGTTGCCAAATATAGAGGGAGATGAATACACATAAACTATTGAGCACCACGACCTAAACCAATGTCACCAAGGAAGAGATGATTATGCTTTACTCTTTGCTTAAGGACATACTATTGACATATGTTGGCTAATATCTAGCAATATTGTTCGGGCATTCGGGCAGCATACTTTGCACAGACTGGACTTTTATATTGCAGTCTTATCACTAACCTCTGTGCAACAGCTGAGGTGCCCATAGACCCTAGAGAAGAATCAATACAGGCCACCACTGCACTTACATCAAGAATTGTTCAACAATTGAGAGCAGAGAGAACCCTAGCACATGCTGGTTCATCTTCAGCACCTGCAGCACCACAACAGCCACCTCAACCTGCGCGGAGATCATCTTGGCCATGCTCCATGTCACAGCGCTTAGATCGAATGGAATCTCGCATTTACTTCATGATACAAGACAGTATGGCCACGAGGCAATTGCTTCAACAAATGGCTCGTCATCTCAACATGAGCGATGAATAAATTCATGTATTCTCTGAACTTCTAGAGGACTGTAGCGACGATGACGACAGAGCTGAGGATTGACTAAACCAAGATAACAGTATTCCCTTATCTTTATTTTGTTTTCTAATGTATTGGGGACAATGCTAAATTTAGGTTTGGGGGTGGGATTGTTTATGTTTATTATTTTCTCCATTATCTTTCTTTCCTGTATTTTTCTTTTTATTTTTTCTTTTTTTTTGCATGTTTTGATTGTTGTGTGATTTAATTTTGTATGCTAAAAAAAGTCTAATGATGAGATTGTTTGTCTTAGTAAAAAGTTCTATGAAAAGATAAATGCTAATTTCACTTTTATCCTATACTTTGAGCATAATATCTAGGTCAGACTCATATCCACTAGAAAATAGTTCTGTAACAGTTAGATAATAAGGAATTGACGAAGTGACTAGTTGAAATAATCGGTGGATGATGAATGACCGTTTGCCTGTATATATGTTTCTGTCTATATTTATTAATGATGTGAGGTATATATATAAAAAAAAAAAGAATAATTACTGACCAAACTTTTACTTAGTAACCGGACGTCTTGCCTAGCAAGCAGTGACTATTCGCGTCAAACGGTATGACTTGAGTTAGTTAGAAAAAATAAAGATTTTACTTAGTAACCGGACATCTTACCTTTGTAAGCAATGATCGTTTGCGTCAAACAATAAAGCTTAATAAAAAAAATCATACCTCACTTTACGTATATTGTAGCAGACATAACAATTTTAGATAGTCAGGTTGGTTTGACCCATCAACTACTGAGAATTGAGACAAACTCACTTAGTTAATAACTTAGAATCGAAGCTGTTTGTAGAATTATTCACACACACACTTAGAGTCTGATTTATACAATTTGTTCAAATGAATTGATTTTAGTTGTAGTATGCATTTTGAAGGTTCCTTTAACTTTGTTGCTAGACATTCTCTGAGTACATTGTATTTATAGCTATTATTTTCGTTTATTTTATTTCTTTCTTTTGTTTATATTGTTTTTATGAGTAATTACATGTGCATGATTGACGGTTGTGGGCGTCATCGTTGTAAGCCTTCACGAGACTATAACTCGTCCACGAGGGACACATAGGGTTAAAGGCTTGTTGCATACGCTAAATACAACCGTGATCCCTACGAAAGTGGCTTAGATTAATTAAGTTTTAATTATTTATTTCATTTCATTTTGTTTGTTTTGCTCAAGGACTAGCAAAATATTAGGTTTGAGGGTGTGATGAGCAAAAATATATCAATATTTACCGCCAATTTGACTTAATATTTTGTTTAGTTTCTCGAATTTGATGAATATTTTGATGTGTTTTTATGTATTTTACAGATAAATAAAGCTTTGGGACTCAATGGAATCAACTTGGGACTAAAACGACGAAAAACATAAAAAGAATGGCTAAATCAGAATTTTACAAGGCCCGTCGCGACCCACGACATACTCTGCGTTGCGACGCTGGGCCAATTATTCACTGAAGCTTCCTGCCGACACGCATCAACAATTGTAGCACACGTCGCAACACAGACGACTTTATGCGTTGCGACGCCGACACAATAATACAGCTTGTCGACATGCGTATTCTACTGTAGTTCATTTAGTATTTTCATACTTTCCTTAGCTTTCTTAATAAGGAACTGAGGATTGTACCTTGTTTGTATATATTTATAGTAATGTATTTTTATTTTTATTTCTAATAGTAATAATAGTTTGTGTATTTTTACTTTCTTTTATGTTTAGTAATTAATTTCCGATGTGAGAAGGGTGAAACCTTTAATATGATAAGGTAGATTAATCTCACTTATTTTATAATATGGAAATTATAATTTATTAATATGGATTAATGTTGATACCGCCTAAATGACTGGTTTTATTTATTTGACATAATATGACACCACCTATATGTTCAGTCTTTAGGTGACAGATGATTACCGCCTATATGGTTGGTTTATGGACAAATAATAACACTGCCTTTATGACTGATTTGACTTAATTAATCGGGTAACACTGACAATTTCTATATTTTAATAAAGTGAGATTTCTACATTAGAAATATTAAAGGTGGATCCCTTAACCCCAATATTTTATTTTTAAGCTAGGGAAGTGATGAAGCACAATATTCACGAGTTTCATAATTGATTTTCTTATATAATGTGTGATACATTGGCTTGTTTATTGAATCTTGACCTTAATGCTTCTTGTTGACTGATCACCAATAAGATTGATGTGGTAAACTTAAAATGAACTTGGAAAATAGATTTTAGGTTTCAGCCTTAGATTCAATAGCTCACAATCTCATCTTAGAGATTTCATTCCAAGATAGGAATATATCTGTCGGGCGTGGGTAGCCATAATTGGAACTTGATATTAATGAATTCAGAGTTTCTTCGTTAACATAAGAATATAGTTAATTGAGTCACTTTGGATGTTTGCATCTGACCATCGAAAGAGACTTTTGCATATCTTCGTGTTCCAGTTTAATAAACTGATATATTACACATGTATAGGAGAATCAATTCATCATTAGAGGAATATTGGGCGGATTCACAACCCTAGATGTTTTCTTTATTATTAATTTCCTTTGTTTTTATTTTGTATTTTTATTTATTTATTTAGTTAAACCATCTTCAACCAACAAACAATCACTTCTAACCTCAATTAGATACTAGTAAATAAATGGCATCATCAATTAATATTGTGAGAAATTAAGTCCTCGTGAGATCGATATTTTTATACTACGTGAGCGATACGTGCGCTTGTGTACTGTGTGTGATTTCACCGATCATAAACCCAATTCTAGTCTCATTCATGTCGGTAAGGTTCGAACTCCAATCAATACAAGATTTTACGAAATGAATTAGATAACACTCATAATTAGGGTTGGTAATAGGACGAGACGAGTTAAGAATTGTCAATTCTGATCCCGCCTCGTTACTTTTTTAAGATAAAAAAAATCTTATTGTCTCATATATCATTAATCTCGTCTTATCCTGCTAAAATCTCATCCCGCTTGAAATTTCAGAACATATTTTTATCATGTTCCTTCCCGTTTTTAAATAGGGGAATAAAAATATGTCACACATGTCATCTCAAATTGGACGAGATCCTATTGGAACACTACTTGTAGAGAAATTTAAAGTAGACATATTTTAATTAAAAAAAATAAATAAACTGTGTTATAACAATGGGCCCACCATGCAAGAGTAAAATCCATGTGTTAATGCGTGAGTAATGGAGCTTGTCCATTATTCATTTGGCTTTCTTTAGTAACAAACCACTTGAAAACTCACCCTTACCCAATGCTTCAATAACCGTAGGAGCATGTTTTTCAAGGAGAATATCACGATGTTTAGTTGAAGCTCCAACAATATTTACTAGCATAGAAAGTAAATTGAAAAAAGAATTAATTTCTTTATGCTTCTTTGCCAAAAAAAATAAGAGCTAACTGAAGTTGATGGGCAAAACGTGAACAAAAAAAACACATTCATTCTCCTCCAAAATCAGTATTTTCAAACCATTATACTCACCATGCATATTACTTGCCCCATCATAACCTTCCCTACATAAACTTGACAAACTCAATCCATGTCTTGAAAACAGGTTATCAAAAGTCTCTTTAAGTGAGAAAGTCGTAGTACTAGTAACATATACAATACCAATAAAATGTTCAACCACATATCCATTCTTATCCACAAAATGTAATACAACAACCATTTGCTCCTTTGCAAATATTTCACGAGATTCATCAATTAGAACAACAAATAAGGTATCATCCATCTCTCTAATTATAGCATTGGTAGTTTCAATTGAAGCACAACTTACAATATTTTTTTGAATCTTTGGTGATATCTGAAAGTCACAGCATTAATACCTTCGTTATGATTGGCGAGGAAGCGTAGAAGCTCAAGAAAAATCACTTGATTGCTTGAACCTTCTGACTCATCATTCCCAAGAAATCGAATGCAATCAACTATAGCATTTAAACGAGTTTCATATTCACTACGAGTTTTCTTAGTCTGTTTTACTAAAAATATTTCAATATGTTGTTTTGATTCATCAACCTTTCACAATTCTGCCTAGCCTGGTTATGGGCAATATTGACACCTCGTTTGTGAATCTTTAATTTTTCCTTCTTCTTCCATTTTTTAAATCCTTTACTAATAAAATTATCACCACCCGCTTCATTACCATTCTCTTCTTTCAAAAGATAACATAAAAAAAAATACAACATCATTTTTTATACTATATTCTAACCAAGATCAAAATTCATTAAACTAGGTAGAAACAAATGGTCGTTTTTGATTTCCAAATTCTTCATATGGAAAGTCATGGACTTTAGGTTGACAAGGGCCATTTTGTAAGTATATTCTTTGAATTTGATCTCGAATATTACGGTCATAATTATCAATGTAAGATCGTAATCCAGGATCTGAAGATAGATCTTGTAAATTGACTTCTTTATTCTTATACGAACTATCATTAATTCTCTTTAGAGGGAGTGGGAGTTAATGGAGACACATTTAGTTGGCCATATAATATTCGTTCATTTTCATCTCAATACAATAGATATATATTTTGGAATTCAGTAAAAGCAAATTGGAAGGATCCAATTTGCTAACCCACTTCCATTAATTAAATCAAATTAATATTTTCACATCACAAAACACAACACTGCAGTTTGCACACAAGACACAAAGCACACAAATCATAGTAAACATTTCAGGAAAAAAACTTACAAAAAGCATAAATAATAAAATAACAAAGCACTATTTTTTCTTTTTTTTTCCCTACTATTATTATTTCTCTACATCTGCTAATGCTATTTTGTATATGTTCTGTTGATGGTGTTTTCAGGCACTATAACATTTAAGACAGCACGACGAGGACAGAAGGGTAAATTCCTGGCTGGTTGAGATCATCATAAACCGACCCGACCACAACATGTGAAGACCGACCACCTTGGTTCGTATGACCGAGCACTTTAAGGTCGGCAGGAACACTCTCAGCATAAAAGAGTGTCATGACCGACCACATAAAAACCGACCAGACGGCGAGACGCGTTAAAGATGACGACACTCTATTCTAACGGATAAGATAAGCGAGTTATCCTACTTTCACAAGGAGATGGAGTCAGAATCCGAAAAGGAAGAAGAAAAGAGAAGGGAACATCAGGCTGGGAATCCTTGCAAGAAGAAGAGACTAAGTTCAAATAGGATTTCTCATACAAATAGGAGTCTGATTTTTGTATTACTATAAATAGGAGAGCATAGTATGTGTAAAAGGCATCCTAAAAAAATCATAAGATCACCAACAAAACGAGTAATCTGAATCTTCAAGCTCTGACTTGTAGAGATTTGAGAAGAGTGTTTGAGTAATAAAAGTACCATCCCTTTTGTGTCCGTGGACGTAGGTCGGATCCAAATCCACCGAACCACGTTAAATCCCCTTGTTGTTTGGTGTGTTTATCTGTTTTTCGCTAAATTTGCCTTTGGTCCCCCATAACCAAACAAATTCACTATTGAGGGAGGATTTTCTCGGGAGTGATATTCCAATATTACCCTGAGACCAAAATCAGCCGTCAACATGTTCAAAATTTTGGGAGTGCTTCGTTAATCATATTGGGGGTTGTCATTGCAATCTTCTTAAAATTCATTAACCGAATTGGGAACCATCCGTCGCGTGAAATAAGGAGGATCAAACTAAAAGTTTTAACCACCAAAAAAAATTTAATTTATCAGTAGCAAACAGAGAGCCATTGAGAAAGAATTTAATTTCACCCCAAATTAAGGAGAGCATGTCAAAACTCCTAATTTAGAAGCTCTCCATATTTCAGGGATTCTAATCAATGCTAACTTGTCTGTATTTAATTATGAGTAGTCATTTTTAAGCTGAAAAGATATTATGGGAGATGAAACGATTCCCTCAATTTTTTCCCACCCAAGTGTTTAACTCATTCTCGGCAACTATTGACTAGGCATTCTAGCATTTATCTCATATTCAATATTTTTGAGGTAAATGAAGATGTTCTTACTTCTTACTAAACACATAGTCTTGTTGTGATTCTTTGATTACTATAGAGTGTTTTGATGAAAAACCGATTTTATTACTTATAAGAATAGAAATTACAAGTGTTTAAACTTTTTACAAAAAAAATCTCACTTCTAACACCTCTCTACCAAGCTTTCTTCACTTGAAGCTTGATGTTTTGGGATGAAATGAGCTTACAACCAAGCTCTGTATTTATAGCAAAATTCTTGCTCAAATTTTCCACACATGAATAGTGTCCACCGAAAGTTATCTCGGAAGCTTGCTCCATTGTCAAAAGTTGGTGCTTTTCAATCTCACATAAAGTTCTTTGGATGGCTTGTTGATGATGCTTGCAGCTGGATTCATTACAATTCTT
>SKCR01048772.1:0-39994 GCA_019454045.1 Zanthoxylum bungeanum | reverse complement strand
ACGATTAATTTGGAATTAATCGATAAAATTATTGTATTCGATATAATAATTGAAATTCGATTTCGACGCGAAATTAAAATTAGATTTTAATTCGGGCATACGAGTTAATTTAGAATTAATTCGTAAGCGACGTAAATAATAATTTCGCTAGGAGCGATTATTTATTTAAATTCGATTTAATTAACGTCGCGATGCAAGTTCGGTATTTCGGAATATCGAACCCGAACGCGTGAGTGCAAGTGGGCCCACTTTCATTTGGAAACGTGTGGGGCCCACATGACACATGTCATTATATGCATTATTTTATTGATGATGCATTGCATGGTGATAGTGTATTTTACACTCAAATGTTATGCATGGAATTTGAGTGTTGGACACTCTAAGCCTTTGCATGGCTTGTGTCATAGATTTATTATTATTTAATAAATATTATGGCATAAATATAAATTGATTTTTGGTATCAAAATCAATTAAAAAAATCTCTCTTCTCTCTCTCACTCTTGGCCGAAACCTGAAACAATTTTGCTCTCCTTCTTCTTCAATTTGGTTGCCAAAAAACTTGAAGAAGGGTTGTTGTTTGGAACATGCAAGGCTAGCACCTTCAAGGAATCAAAAGAGGTGATAGGGAAACCATCATAGAGCAAGGAATACACAAAGTTTGATGCTTGCTTCTTCTTGTCTTCCTTGGCCGAACCTAGTCTACCTTGGAGCTTCCATTTGGTTTGATTTTTCTTCATCAACATAGCATTGTAAGTATGATTCCGCCATACTTCATGTTTATATATATCCTGTTGTATTTCATATATGCTTAATCTTTTCTTGGGACATATTATAGAAACCAACAAGAAATATGCACTTCGTATATGGCGGAGACAATCTTGGACTAATGGGGATCGTTTCAAAGGCCGTACAGGAAGGAGGCAGTCACGTTTTGGGAATCATCCCAAAACCCTTGGCAGAGGCAAATCTTATTGAACCATCAAACGGAGAGGAACTGATCGTGCCAGGTATGTCCGAACGACTATTGGAATGATTAACCGTTTTGATGCTTTTATTGCTTTGCCAGGTGGCTTGGGTACATTGGAGGAAATTTTTATAGTACTATCTTGGGCGAACCTGAACATACACCAGAAACCAATTGGACTGTTTAACGTTGATGGATATTATTATTTTCTTTGTGTGTTTCTTGATGATGCCCGGAGAAATGGGTTCGTGTCAAAACCTTTAAAAGAACTACTCTTTACTGCCAGAACAACTCTGAATCTTATTGACCAACTCTTAGCCTATGAACCACAAGTTGACCTTATCCTTTCAAAGATAAATTGGTCCGAGGACGATCGTGGTAAGAGGCGTCGTGTTAATCTCGATCTTAGCCTTTAATTTCGTGTAGAATTTCAGCTAACCAGGTATTATCTTCTAAACTATTCTTCTAATGTTTAGGGAGTAGGTTATGGTTTGGTGTCTTCCTTCACTCACTACCTTTCTAAAAGGAAAAGCTATGAAGGCACTTAGATAATCATTCACCCATAGCTCATTGTGATAGACTAATTTGGAGGACTCGTTGTTTATTCCTGACACCAAGCGATAAGAGCCTAAGAGGCTTGGGTACTTAAGAGAGCCTCGCTCCACCCTCCCTCTAGGGAATCTACAATGGGAAATCTACCTTGTTTTTAGTTTGTTTGTTGTTTTTATTTTTAGTCCAAAATTTTTCAAAAAATACAAAAAATTGAAATTTTTTCAAAAATTACAAAATATTATGCGTTTTTGTGTTGACTTAAAGGGTGAAATTGGTGAAAGATAACTGAGTAAGGAGTTTCCACTCCTGATACGTATCTTAAACCATTTTCGGAACAAGTTAATTTTTGTTTATTTCCTTTTGAATTATTTAATTTGTAAATTCTCCATAAAACTGACTAAAATGGATCTTCATATGTTCAGTTGACATGTATTATCAACATACATAGAAACATACGGACATGAGTTTAAAATTGAAAAGTTTGTAATATTCAGTGCTCTAGTTTAATTGGAGGAAACATCTCAAAAAAGTGATAGAGTAAAAATAAAAATAAAAATCTGAGATCCGAGTTATTAAGTCTGTAAGGGTGTTTTAACACCTCGTGCCCTAAAACCAACTGGATTGGGAGTCACTGGCCCAAAGCTCGATACATGATCAAGATGCTGTAAAAAATATATATATATATATATATATATATATATATCTGAAGTCTGAGTAATTAAGTCCGTAGGGGTATCTTAACACCTGGTGCCCTAAAGCCAACTGGTTTGGGAGCCACCGACCCAAAGCTCGTTACATAGATGGAAGATATTGTATATAATAAATAATAGAGAAAAAAAATCAGAAAAATCAGAAAATTTATTCCATTACTACAAAAAGGTGTGAATTCTGATAAAACTTTAGGACAAAAATATTACTCTCTTATCAACTGCACTTATGACTGTTGTGGGCAAAAATGAGTTGATTAATATTTTGTTGGCTGTGTATATGAAGAATGGTAAAAATAATCGGAGAATTTACTTATTCAGTAATTTAAAATGAAACAAAACAAACTAGTAACTTGGAGTAGAAGTTTCACCTAATTAGTCACTAACTTCTTTATTCTCTTTTCTCTTGTCTTTTTGCTTTTGTGTGCATTAGTTTCACTACCTTTTTACTTTTATAAAATGTTTGTGGGTATCATTGCTGTAAACCCTCACGAGACTACAACTCGTCCACTAGGGACACCTAAGGGTTTAAAGGCTTGTTGCATACGCTAAATGCAACCGTGATCCCTACGAAAGTGGCTTAAATTTTATTATGTTATTTTGTTTTACTCGAGGACTAGCAAAATGTTAGGTTTGAGGGTGTGATGAGAGGTAAATGTATCACTATTTTCCACTATTTAACTTAATATTTTGTATAGTTTCTTGAGTTTTGTGAATATTTTGATGTGTTTTGTGTTATTTTGTAGATAAATAAAGTTTCAGGACATTCTGGAGGTGATTTGGAGCAAAACTGTGAAAATTGGCAAAAATGGCAAAATGGTAATTTTGGGCGAGTCGCGAAGCCCAAACCCTTGGCGTCGCGACGCCTAACGTGCACCGAGAGCTGCTAACATGCGCCGGGTCCACAAGTCAGAGTTTGAGAAGTTTGACTTTGCTAACATGTGGCGTGCCACGTGTCATCATCACAAGTGATCTGCTAACGTGCGTCGCATGCCACATGTCAAAAATTCAACGAGCCAAAATCAGCAGCCGCCTTGCCACGTGTCACCTTATCGCTTCAGCCGCCTTGCCACGTGTCAGATAAGACTAGAAGCAATGAATCAGAGAAAGCCACGTCAGAGCGTCGCGCCGCGCAAGGCTTGCGCGGCCCGACGCGCCCCCTTTATTGACGCCTATAAATTCGGCTCGAATTTTCAGTTTAAGATGTACCACTTCCTCTGAATTCTCTGATGTAAATAGGGAATTCTCTTCTTAGTTTCTTTAAAATTTCAGTTTTAATTACGTTTTGTAATAGTAATTTTCTTCTATAATAGTAATAGTAATTTTCTTTCTTAAACTTTTATACTTTTACTATTCAACCATGAGGAGGTAAAAAGGTAATTCTTTTACTATTGCTATTTAGATTAATCTCCCTTAAAATATAATATATAAACTATTTAAAAGTTGACTTAATGAGGATACCGCCATACTGGTCGGTTGGTTATTCACTTTAATCTGGTTAAACCTGACTTAATGAGGATACCGCCATACTGGTCGGTTGGTTTATTTATTGTTCTGCCTTTATGGCTGGTTTATTTTGATTCCACCTTTATGGCTGGTTTATTGACAAATATTACCGCCTTAATGGCAGATTGGATTTAATTTGACTTAAACAGGTTACCGCCTATATGGCTGGTTGGCAAAATTTTCACAAGTATATATATTATATTATAGGAGATATCTAAATAGTAAATAGTAGAAGTTAATTCCTTTTACCTTAGCATTTCATTTTATTGTAATTTATTATTCCACAATTACTTTTTAGCAATTTTACTTTATGTCTTTTAAGTTTTTACCAGCTTTAGCTATGTGTTGTAACTAAGTTAGTTATCTAGGGTTGTGATAAAATCTAATATCACCGGTTTAAAAGGGGTTAGATTATAATTTGGGTAATTAAAAGATTTATTTATTGAGTTATAATCTTAATGCTTTTTATTAACTGGCCATTAATAAAATTTACTAGGTAAACTTAAAATGAACTAGGCATAGGGATTTTAAGTTTAAAGACCTTAGAATCGATATCTCACGATCTTCTTTGAGGATAGATAACCCTTTAATAGATTTCCTTACAGGATAGGAATATACCTGTTGGGTGGGGGTAGTCATAATTGGAACTTAATCTTAATGAATCTAGGTAATTTGGTTGACATAGACATATGGTTCAATTGGATTATACTAGGTATTTGTAAATGATCATCGAAAAAGGCTTTTACATAATTTAATATTCCAAATTAATAAATCAATATTTTACCCAACTATAATATAACCATTTCATCTTTAAATAATATTGGAAGAATTCAGAACCCTAGATAGTTTTATAATTTGAATTTTCATTAATCTACTTTCACGCAATTTAATTTACTTGTTTTAAGCCAATTCACGCATCAACACATACACTCATTCACTGCCCAGCCTCAACACACTCACGCCATCACACTAGCCAACGCATTCAACACACCTGCCCTACTCACCGCACCACAACAGCACTATAAGCCAATTCACGCACCTGGCACATTGACTACCCTTCAACGCATCATCAACCCTTTCTTGCCGTGACCAAAACCTCCATCCATTCATGCCATATTGCCCCTTTCACAGTCCCTAAAATCACGCCAAAACACACCCTGAGACAGTCCCAAAACCCCCCTAAAAAATACCAAAAACAGCAACCCTTAAGCCCCTAGAATCGCCCAAACAGTACCCTAAACAACTAAAACAGTGGCCTGAAAAACAGCAGCGAAACGGAGTAAAAATAGATCATTCACCCTTCTAACGGACGTGTAACGCCCTTTCTTGAGACGATAAAAGAGGTTAGAGAGGGCACCTTTTTACTTTTTATCTTTTGTTTATTTTGTTTATTTTAAAAATATTATCGCATGAGAGTCGTTTGAAGCATGATGTGATTGTTGGATGAGCGGAATATGTGTTCCCTTTTAGGGGATATAGGATGGAAACCCAGACATAAATTCCGTAGCCGAATCTGAATGGACGGTAGTGCGGTTTGTACTCGGGATACAACGCAACGTATCACTTAAGAGACACGTATTACGTCTCATCCAAACTTGTATTTGAGCATGAAATAGTTTGTAGGTTATTTATTTATTATTTAAAGTATGCATTAGCCTAGTTTATTATTTTTTTCCAAAGCATGATTACGTCATTTTTAGGCATGATATTTTGTTTAGTTTTATGTTTATGTTTGAATAGTTATTTGTTTATTTTGTTTTGATGGTTCAATATGCTCATTGTGTGGTATTGTGTTTTATGTTTAATGAATTACTTTCCATGCATGCAAACTTAGATTAGGAGTTATTTCGATGAATACAAACTAGACATATGTTACCCTTGAGCATGAATGTTGAGTAGATTCGGTTAGTTTAATGCACAAATCATATCATCACAAGTGACATAAGTAAGGGACCATTCCAAACCCAATGGTTTGAGGTCTTCCCTTGCGAGGGGTGAGTGCGGCCTTAAATCACATTTTCACAGGTCACACCGGGTGGCGACTCCATGTTATATCTCCTGTTTAGTTCCTCCGCGGACTATTCCGTGCTCCCAACTAGGCCACGAGCCTAGAACAGCATCGTCAAGTTCTGTGTCCTACACTTCTCTTGCTATCAGTCGCAGCTATGGCACTTTGTTCCACTGTCTGTACTGGTACTTTTGTCACTTCTAAATATCTCTAATCTCACGGGTCTATTCTTTTATACTTCCACGGTTTTCTACTGGCTTTGGGTTGTTCTGTAGGTTCTACTAATTTTTTTATATTTTGTGGACTTCTACTAGTACTGCAAGCCTTGTGCTGACTTGCCTAGATCTTCGGGTTATACTGGGTTCTCTTCTTTATATCCTCGAAAACTTCCTTAATCATTTTATGGGTAATCTGCCTTCTGAGGTCTTTCCATTTCTTAAGATGAACTCTCATCGGGCTTCTTACGATCACTTATATTTATTCTGGCAGGGACTAGGGAAAATATCTTATGTCTCAATGGATTTTGATATCCTTGTTCTAGTACTCTGTGTCCTGGAAGAGTCTATTTCTCATGTAAGGTGGGTATGAGATTGGCTCTGTCAGGACAACTTCCTTAATAGATATGACTGAGTGGTTGAAAATTAGATAGCTTAGGATCTTGTCTCCTTAGATTACTTGGTATAAGGTAACTAATTGTTTCTGTTTATGACCTTTATTTTCCTGCTTGTGGACCTGAGTCTGGGTTTGGGAATCTAGAGTTCTCTACGTCCTTTTTGGCATCTCAGTCTATGAGAACTCTTAAGACTAATCGTGATTTCTTAAATCTGTTATCTTTCTGGCTTTTCCTCGTTAATCGGGAAACTCACTATCTATACGGAGTACCTGAAGGCTATTGGATCGGCTTGAAGGAATTTTCCGAGGAGGAAAGGAATCTTACATATTCTAGGCACTCTAATACTTACTCGAGCTTTTTCTATTCTCTTTCTACTGTCCTGGGTGTGTATCCTTAGAACTTCACTGTCTTATTCTGTCTCTTTACTTTTTTTTTATCTCTGGCTGCTTACACATCTATACATCTTTCCTTACTTTCTTATAGCTTTCCTTTCTCACTCCCTTGGGTAAATTTTCTTAGATCTTTACTGTAGGCATTGTATTTTTCCATGAGCCCAATATTGAACCTCGTATCAAGGCACTACCTGAAAAGTTACGAAAGTTGCGAAAAATGAATGCCGGAAGGAAGGAACACCTCCAAAATTAGAACCTCATCGGATTCGAACTCACTAGCCAGCCTCAGACACGCCTCTGTACCATTCAACTTCGGCCCATCCACACGGCCTAAAGCCCATGCAATCCATCCACACGCCATGAACCAATGCAATCCATCCACATGCCCAAAACCTCATGCAATCCACATGCTCAATTCCCCTCATCAACACTTTCCAATTTAATAAGATTTGAAATCCCATTCTTTCCAATTAACAAGATTTGAGATATCCTCATCACCAAATTCATGATATTTTATTCCTAAAATAATTTAATAATATATTCCTCAAATTTCCATGATTTGTTTCCCTATTTGGAGACCTTGGACGGCTACAACAAAGAAAAACCCTCATGCTAAATGGCAATAGGAGACATAAAAACCCTTGGGCGTGAACAGCGCAAAAGAAACCAGCCACCAAAGCCCAACCATCACCAAAAAATAGAGAAGAAACAACCAGCTCATTACCGAAAAAAAGCAACCAAAAAACCATAAAAAAAACCAACCAAAATCATGAAAACAACCATCCAATTACTGAAACAGCAACCAAAATACCAGATAAAACTACCAACCAAAACCGTGAAAATAGCAACCAAAAAACAGAGAAAAAACAACCAAAGAAACAACCAAAAAAACAACCAAAAAATAGCAAAGAAACCGAACACAAAAAACAAAAAACCCAGCGAAGCAGTGAAGTAGAAAACAGAGAAAACAGCGCCCAAAAAAACAACCCCAAAATAGCCCCAAAAATCACCAAAAACAGCGGCCAAAAACAACCAAAACAATGAACCAAAAAACAACCAAAACAGCGTACCAGAAAATAACAAAACTGTAACCAGAAAATAGCAAAATAGTGAGAAGAAACAGCGAAACAACAAGAAGAAATAGCGAACCAGTGATCCTCCCGGCGACGGCCAAACACACTTCCGAGGAAGCAACTTAAAAGGTAAGACCTGAGGGCACCCTTACCACATTTATTTATATAGTTCTGGACACTGCACGATTGGCTGGACGAGAAATACGTCTATCCGGGTATGCGAAGTCCTACATCAAAGATGACCAAATTTCTGGTCACATTCTTTTCTTTCTTCGGCATTTTCTTATTTTTTTATATATATTTAGTGTTATCTTTTTTTATTTATTCGCTTTTATTGTTATTTTATTATTTTTCCTTTATTTTGTTTATGATTTTCATGTTGATAATTATACGCATATGCATGGTTATATTTTTTATGTCCGTTTACAATGCATTGATGATTATGTATGTTATTATCCCTTGCAGTATATCAGATGGAAACCCAGACGTAAATTTCGTAGCCGATTCTGAATGGACGGTAGTGCGGTCTGTACTTGGGATACAACTCCACGTGCCACTCGGGAAATACTCATACATGCGTGATTACCCCCCTTTTGTTTGCTATTTATTTATTGACACTTTTCCTGCTTTTGACTATTTATTATAATTTTTATTATTGCATCTCGTATTTCTTAATTTAATATGATTTTAGAACTATATTATTGTGATTATTAATATTTATGGGTGTGCAAATTTGTGTTTATTTGAATTACTTTGCACGAACTGCATAAGACTTGGCTATACCATTGTGTGAACCCGTCCATTATACTGGCATAAGTAAGGGACCATTCCGAACCCAACGGTTTTAGGTTTTCCCTTGCGAGGGGTGAGTGCGGCCTTAAACCTTTCTCAGTTCACATTGGGTGGCGACTCCTTCATTATCCGTTTAGTCCCCCGCGGGGTACTCTGTACTCTCTACTGGCTGCGAGCCCAACAGTGTCGTGGTCGCCGAGCATCATAGGCATAGTGGTAAACCCCACTTCGCTCCTACAAAAGGTGACTCCACTGGGGATAGAGAATCAGCCCCGAAACAATGCCTTGTAGTGTCTCTGGCTTTGGCTTTGGTTAACCAAGTCTCATATATTTTGCATACCCTTCTTACCCCGATGGCGTCATGTATCATGAAATCACTTTCACTCAAGGCGGCGGATTGTTATGTGATGATAACCATCACTCGTTGGCACATACCCTAGGGTATTAAAAAGGCACGCTCACTTGGTCGCTCGAACCCTTGAGTGGGGAGACCTAGTTGTGAGCAACCCCTTCGCCGATGAGAGCCTATATGCATACCCTTGTAAGCCCACATATGAACCATAGTTATATGTCCTATATAAGCTACCCCTCATGATTGTGTTTGGGACCATTATCATTTGGATCCATTTGGGCCTCTCGTCATAGGATACGAACTTGTTGGGCCACTTAAACTCGGACGAGTTTGTATTTTATGATGATTGGGCCAAAAGTTTTCAAAGTGATGATGGACCACATATTGTTTGGGCCCCCTATCATTTGATGTTATTTGGCCACCTTATCATAAAAGTGTAAACATGTTGGGCATTTTCAACTGGGACAAGTTTACACCTCGCAATAATCGGATTGAACGCTTTAAAATGATAAGGGCCAACTTGTATGAAAACCTTAATGGGCTTAGAAGGTCCAACCATGATCCGAATATGCCAAGATGCATGAGTCTGATATGCGCACCGGCTTCCATCCATGAAGGGTACGCCTTGTTATGGCATATTTGTATACTTTTGGATATCTCCAAGTCCATCCCCACCACAACCGTGATTACCGAGGGCCCAATTCATCGTTTCTAGACAATGGCACGATCCCATAATAGGCTTAGTCAATCTTGTAAATCGGCGGTCTTTGTCATTTACCGATGAAAAGGGACTGAGGTAGCCAAGGTTCACCCATGTAGCGTATGAGAGAATGATTTAGTGTACCCCACATTGGTGCATAAAATGAGCCATACCTAGGGCAGAAATGGACTTACCACGAGTGTGGGAGGAATAAGGTCGGAAGGGTATATGATGTTTTGATAACCACATGCATCTCATGCATCGCATGCATACACGCATCATGCTGACCCCTTGTCTTAAAATCCATCATAGATAACTGTTGGGTTAAAGAATAAGGAAGACTTGTCAAGAAGAGGTTAGCAAGCATGGATACGTCAGACATCAAAGGTTCACGCATGGATCATTTGGAAACTAACATCACCAAAATTACCGAGCAACTATAAGCTTTGACCAACACTGTGGCCAGTCTGACAACACTCCGTACAGTGGGAACAGAAAACAACGAGGATGGAAGGCATAAGGAGCCCCTAAATAGGGTGAGCGAAGAAATTCCTATTTTTGATGATGACATGGTTGAGTATGCCGCGGGAAGGATAGCCGGGCCTCAAATAGAGTTACAGAAACTCAGAGAACAAGTATAGTCAGTTACCCACAAGATAAAGGGAAAACATGAAGATCTATTAGACTATGATATGATGACTTTCGAAGAATAGTTGCCTCCCTAATTTAAGATGCCTGACATATCCAAGTTCAATGGAAACATAGATCATAGGGTCCATCTCCGATAGTATGTTTCAGTGATGAGTTCAGTGGGTTTGTCGAAGCGTCAGGTGTAGAAGATGTTCAGGATGTCAATGGAAGGGGCACTCGTAGTATGGTATCATGGCCTGAAGAAAAAAGATAAGGGATGACTGGAGGGAATTAGCGAAGACTTTCCTGAACCGATATGTCACGGACATTGAGATAGACTTGTCACTCCGTGACCTAGAAAACACCAAACAGAAGCTATAAGACACCTTTAAAGATTATGTGGATCGCTAGAGTAGCCAGCTCTTGAAGATGCAGACACGGCCCTCGAATCATTAAGGGCACCAAGCCTTCCATTTATAACAAGTTGAGAAGGATGACCTCCATGATTAGTGACTTTCGACAGTTAAGAGAAACTGTCATAGATATCGAGGAAGAGGAAGCCGAGAACAGAAAGTTTTACGGCCAGAATAGAAATACCATTGGTGGACCTTCAGGGACCAAGCCCGCTCATGCCGAGGTCACCGCCATCAGAAACAAGCAATTCTCCAATTTTAGTAGACCTTTGTCAAATGTGTTTGAAAAGCTAAAGAGGCAAGAACTCCTAAAACCTTTTGAACCTAGATCACTTCCAAACCATGTGCCACCCTACCTCGATCTAAACCTATAATGTCACTTCCATCAGCAAAAGGCCACGAAACTGACAACTGCATCTGCCTTAGGCATGATATCCAAAACCTCATTGACGCTAATAAGATACTCGACTAAGAAAAAGAACAACCCAACACACACAGAAACCCTCTACCTAACTACCACTCTGTTCCACCACCCACCTATATGATCAACTTCGTCCTGCCCGAAAGCTTTGTCCTTCAAACTCTCAACCACCAAGGTTCTTGCATAGGGATATGGGATAGTAACAGTGAAGATGAAATAGAGCAGGAAAGAGATTTCTGGGAAAACTTCTCGAGCAGTGACAAAAGAGGAAGATAAATGGGAATAAGAACTATTGTAGTTGGAGAATCTGACGCTCAAAGAAAGTAAGGAGGTGGAAGAAGACATTGCTACAAATGATGAAGATGTTTATTTTCCTGACCTATTTGATTGTAATTCTGCATTTATTTATCATAAAGACATTGATTTTGCTTACTTGTTCGAGTCTTTTCCTATTAGTCTACATCATAACATACATGACATGAGCATATTTGACATTAACGCAACAAAGACAAATGCATTTAATCTTGGTACATCTGAAAACCCCAAGGAAATTTCAATTGCAAGTGAGGTTACCTCTGATGAGCGGAAAGAATTAGAGAGAATATTAATAAAATATGCAAAAGTATTCACCTGGTCCTATGAAGACATGCTAGGAGTGGATAGAGGTATTGCCCAGCACATGATACCAACTTATCCGAACATGAGACCAGTAAAACAGAAGCTCCAAAGAATGAGGCCAGAGTGGGCTGAAAATGTTAGGGAATAAGTCAAGAAGCAGATAGATGTGGGGTTCTTAGAGATGGTGAAGTCCTCGAGTGATTAGCCAATGTTGTACCGGTACCAAAGAAGGATGGAAATGTCAGAATATGCGTGGATTATAGGGACCTCAACAAAGCTTGCCAAAAAGATGATTTCCCTTGCCTCATATAGACATATTGGTTGATAGCACAACTTTATCTACCTTGTACCCATTCGCGGATGGATTCTCAGGATATCCAGGTCTTCATGGCCGAAGAAGACAAGCATAAGACTGCCTTTTTCACTGAGTGGGTGTAGGACACAGAAATTGACGACGCTGTTCTAGGCTCGCGGCCTAGTTAAGAGTACGGAGTAGCCCGCGTGGGACTAAACTGGAGAAATTAAAATGAAGTCGCCACCCGGTGTGAATCGCGAAAATGATTTAAAGTCGCACTCACCCCTCGTAAGGGAAGACCTCAAACCGTTGGGTTCGGAATGGTCTCTTACTTATGCCACTTGCAATGAAATGATTTGTGCAATAACTTAACCGAATCTACGCAACATATATATTCAAAGATAACCTATATCTAGTTCGCATTCAAGAGAATAAATCCTATATCTAAGTTTGCATGCTTTAAAAGTAGGTCGTCACAACGGCAAACATATGATATCACACAAATATCTCATGAGCATGTTGAATTATCAAACACGAAAAATAAATAACAATCTAAACATAACCGTACATTAGACTCCTATTGCGAAAGAAAATAACTAAATCATGCATAAAGAAACAGCGTACTAACAGCTAAATCATGCTTAAGAAATAAATAACATACTAAACTAAATCATGCTTAAAAATTAAATAACCTACTAGACTAAATCCTGCTCGAACACAGTGTTGGATGAAATGAAATATGTGTGTCTCTCAAGTGGTAAGTTGCATTGTATCCCGAGTACAAACCGCAATACCGTCCATTCAGATTCGGCTACGGAATTTACGTCCCGGTTTCCATCCGGATACCGCAAGAGAGAACAACATATTTCGTTCATCCGGAAATCACATCATGCACCAATCCACAATACTCATGCGAAATAAAGTAATAAAATAAATAAAAAATAAAGGATAATAAATATAAGGGGTGCCCACAGGTCTAACATCTTAAGTCATCTCTCATAAGCGCGTTACACGGCCGTTAGAAGGGTCGATG
Source organism: Zanthoxylum bungeanum (assembly GCA_019454045.1). Taxonomy (NCBI): domain Eukaryota; kingdom Viridiplantae; phylum Streptophyta; class Magnoliopsida; order Sapindales; family Rutaceae; genus Zanthoxylum; species Zanthoxylum bungeanum. Next base: position 26,925 of record SKCR01048772.1, on the reverse strand, counting down.
CTCCGCAACTCCTCTGGTTCACTGGTTCAACATTTTCCTTCACTGTTTCGCTGTTTGGGCTATTTTTTTACTCGTTTTACGGTGATTCTGGTCACGGTTTGGGATTACTATTTTGGGGGTATTTTCGGTGGTTACAAGGGCTGTCTCATGGGCTGTTTCATGGGCTATTTTAGGGGTATTTTTTGGGGTTACAGGGGCTGTCTCAGGGGATTTTTCAAGGGCTGTTTTAGGGGCTATTTCAGGGGCTGAATCAGGTGAAGTTGAGGGTTGGTTTTACGGTTAAAGAGTGGCTGATTTGTGGTGTATTTTATGCATGAATGTAAGGCAGTTTCTGGTGTGTTCAGTGCGTAAATGTGAGGCTGATTTGTGGTGTGGTTTGTGCGTGAATGTGAGGTAGTTTCTGCTGTGTTCAGTATGTGAATGAGAGGTAGTTTTGTGGTGTGGTTTGTGCGTGAGATTGATGGTTGTTTGAAGGGTCTTTGTGTGTGAGATTGGTGGCTTGCTAATTTGCTAGGGTGAGGTTAGTCGAGTGATGCGTAAGTGTTCAGGGTTGTGATGATTTGTTGTTTATGGTTCGTCGGTGGAGGGCTTGATTTCAGGCGGTGGGATTTGTCTATTGTGCGTGTTTGGTGAGCAGGGGAGAGGAATTTGTTTCGGAGGTTGTGCGGCAATTGATAGGAATTTTGGAGAGCTTGGGAGTGAATGAGCTAGGTTATTTTCTTTGTGTTTCGTGAGAATGAACTAGGGGTTCTAAGGTTGGGTTAAGGCTTTTTTTATAGGCAAAGGAGGAGTAATCCTTGTGCGAATAGGGAAAGGATTTGTGCATATATGGGGATATCTTTTAATTAGGAATCTCTTTTAATTTGATTTGATTTATTCTCTTTTGATTAGGGATATGATTTGATTTTATTTGATTTGATCTTGTTTAATTAGGGAATGTAATTTAATCAAATTAGGAAAGCGTTTGATGAGATTTGATTTGTATCTTTTAATTAGGGAATGTGATTTGTCTTGATTTTGGCATGTGTTTAATGTGTGATTTTGTTAATTTGGAAGGTGATGGGCGTGTGGCTTGGTCTCTTGGGCGTGGGCTTGGCTCATTTTGGTGGGCTTGGTGTGTGGTTTGGTTATATGTGGCCTTGGTATGTGTCTTACGGGGGTTTGGGCTAAGGATGTGTTTTAAAATAGAGGTCCAACAAGCGAAGTTGAAGCTAACCAAGCGAACTAAATCCAAGAAAATGTCAATTCTTGACTTTTCCCTTCCGACGTCCGTTTCCCGTGACTTCCATAATTTAAAGAGGTAGTGTCTCCATGTGAGACTCATCATCGGGACTTATTTGCAAAAATGCAGTGCCTACAGTCGCCCCCACTTTGATGGAACTTGTGCAGGGTGTGACAATGACAATCTTATCAAAGTTTATGCAATGCATTTTTACTTACCTGGCTCGCCAGCTGCCACCTGACTTGCCAGTTGCTTTAAACTTAGTTGATATGGTGGTGAGGTGCTTCGACCTCTGGTTCATTCCCGAACCGTTACTGTAAGGTGGTCTATTCCTGAACCGTTGCTGTGATGTGGTCCATTCCCGAACCGTTACTATGAGGTGGTCCATTCTTGAACCGTTACTGTAAGGTGGTCCATTCCTGAATCGTTACTGTGAGGTGGTCCATTCCCGAACCGTGACTGTGAGGTGGTCAATTCCCGAACTGTTACTGTCATGTGGCCCATTCTCGAACCGTGCTCCATTTTTGGAGTGCCATTCTCGGCTTGTTCATTCACGGAGTGCCATTCTCGGAGTGCCATTCTCGGCTTGTTCATTCACGAACCTTGCTCCATTCGGACTGCCATCCTCGGCTTGTTCATTCCCGAACCTTGCTCCATTCTCGGAGTTGCATTCCCGAATTGTTCATTCCCGAACCGTTCTCCATTCTCGGAGTGCCATTCTCAACTTGTTCATTCCCGAACCGTGCTCCATTCTCGGAGTGCCATTCTCGGCTTGTTCATTCCCGAACCTTGCTCCATTCTCGGAGTGCCATTCCCGACATGTTCATTCCCCAAGCGTGCTCCATTCTCGGAGTGCCATTCTCGACTTGTTCATTCCCGAACCGTGCTCCATTCTCGGAGTGCCATTCTCGGCTTGTTCATTCCCGAACCGTGCTCCATTCTCGAAGTGCCATTCTCTGCTTGTTCATTCCCGAACCTTGCTCCATTCTCGGAGTGCCATTCCGGGCTTGTTCATTCCCGAACCTTGCTCAATTCTCGGAGTACCATTCTCGGCTTTGTTCATTCTCGAATCGTGCTCCATTCTCAGAGTGCCATACCCGGCGTGCTAAACCCCATACCCGAGGTGTCGCTGTTGTGTCTCCATATCCGGAGTGCCATACCCGACATTCTGATGATGTGTGGGCCTCGACCCTGGGACTCATCCCAAAAATGATACTGATGTGGGCCTCGCCCCCAAGCTGATACTAATGTGGGCCTCGCCCCCAAGCTAATACTGATGTGGGCCTCGCCCCTAAACTGATACTGATGTGGGCCTCACCCTTCAACTGATACTGATGTGGGCCTCGCCCCTCAACTGATACCGATGTGGGCTTCACCCCTCAAACTAATACTGATGATGATGTTGCATATCAACATGTTGCATTGCCTCTCGCGAGATAATCCTGATAGCTAAAATATTTTCGTCCTCAACGGATGCTTCGTGTCGAAACCAGAGAACCTTCAAAGTACTTAATACACTCAAATCTGCTCGTTTGAATGTTTGATCTGAACTAGACTCCTAGTGTGTGTGTGTGTGCCAATGCTCTTTCGCAGCTTAATCCTTAAGTAAGCCAACTTGATGATTTTGTCTCAGAAAATTGGATTAGTGGGTATAACCAACTGAGATGTCTCGATCATACTCTGTAGTTACTTCCTCGTACTCAACATGATATGGTTTTCTTCTTCTTTTCTTTCATCTCTTTCTTTTCTTTCTTTTCATTTTAAACTTTTTTTTCTTTTTTTTTTTTTTTCATTTATTTCTTTCTCTTTTTTCGACACACTTATCCTTTAAGGTAGCATTTCTCCTCATGGTGGTCCTAATACTCGCCCATGGGTATCTTCACGCTTATCGGTTATAGGTGGTCCATTTTTTTTCTTTTTCTTTCAGAGACTTTTTCTTTGTTTCCAACCATATCATATATCATAGCATAAGTAAACCAGGATGGACATCTAGGCAAACGGTCATTCACTGATCCACCATCTCTTGGACTAGTCATCTCGCCGATCACTCATGCTTCTACAGCTAAAATCCTATAATCAAGTGCTCGTGAGTCCAGCCGAGATCAACCACTCAGAATACCGGATGAGAGCGCATCTCGCACTTATTGTTTCTATGGTTTATCCCTACAGCAAATAATGTCATCACTAGACATATGCTTAACCAGCAAAGACTTCTCTTTTTTTTTCTTTTTTTTTTCACTCACTCACTCCATGGAATTGTTTCTTTCAACTCTGATAATGTGGGCTTCGCCCCCTGGGATTCTTTCTGAAACTGACACTGATATGGGCCTCGGCATTGGGATTCCTTCCCGAAACTAACACTGGTATGGGCCTCAACCCTGGGATTCCTACCCAAAACTGATACTGTACTGTTGCTACTTCTGATTGGCTTTCTTTTACCGCTTTCTCTGTCTCTCCTGTGAATATAAAACAAAACAACCACAAAAAGAGAATGCAAATATGTCACGTGTATGCATGCATGAATGAGTTTCTTATCCCGTCGGGTTAGGTCTTCCGCCAATTCCCTTGGTGACTACTCGGTCTTCTCTTCCTCAGGCAAAGTACCGCTTCATTCTATCCACGTTGGTTAGCTCGGTGAGCTCGTTCCATTCTAAGCTTCACCGCTCTGTTTCCCAATTTCTGAATGGCTATCCTGTCTTTTCTGCTTGCTTCTTCCGAGGATTCCCTGTGTTCTAGACATCGCTGAGTATCATAGTACCAGGATTGAATGCTTTTGACAAATATACTCATGTTGCAGGTTGAAAGGAATAGACTCAAGCAAGTAAGCGAAATGAACGTCTTTATTATCATTAAGAAAGGTTCGAACAAGTAGACAAAATCAATGTCTTTATTAAAAATACAAGATCAAATAAACTAAGAGGAACAGCTTCATCATTTGCAGCATTGCCTTCTTCATCAGCCTATGGTTCTCCACTGCTGTCGTTCCCTATCTCCATGAAAGAAACTGGGTGGTTAAGAGTTTGGAGGACAAAGCTTTCGGGCAGGCCGGAGTTGATCATGTAGGTGGGTGGTGGAACGGAGTGTTATTTTGGTAGAGGATTTATGTGTGTGTTGGGTTATTCTTTTTCTGGATCAGGTTTTTTTTGGGAATCTATGAGGTCTTGGATTTCATGCCTGCGGCGGGTGCAGTTATCGGTGTGATGGCCATGTTGCTGGTGGAAGTGACAATAAAAGTTCACATTGAGGTGTGGTGGTGGAGGGTGTGGGGGTGGTTTAGCTTCTGAGGGTTTTAGGAGTCCTTGTCCCTTCAACTTCTCAAGCACCTTAGATAAAGGATTCCCTAGGTTACAGAAATACTGGTTCCTAATGGCAGTAACCTCGACAGTAGCGGGCTTGGTCTCAGAATGCCCCCTAAAAGTCCTTCTATTCTGGCCATAGAACTTTCTGTTCTCAACTTCTTCCTGCTCAATATCCATAACAGTCTCCCTCAACTGTCGAAAATCAGCAATCATCGAAGTCATCCTTCTCAGCTTACCATAAATAGAGGGCTTGGTGCCCTTGATGATCATTTTGATCTGGTCCTCTCTGAAGGCCGAGTCTGCATCTTCAGAAGCTGGCTCCCCCAGCGATCTACATACTCTTTGAAACTTTCCTCCAGTTTCTACTTGGTATTCTCCAAGTCACGAAGTGAAAAGTCGATCTCCAAATCTGTGACATACTATTTTAGAAAGACGTCTGCTAATGCCCTCCAATCATCATTGACCTTTCTCTCCAGGCCATGATACCACACTACGGGTTCCCCTTCAAGCGACATCCCGAACATCTTCTGAACCTGACGCTGCGATAGGCCCACTGAACTCATCACTGAAACATATTGTCAGAGATGGACCATCGGATCCCCGTTCCCGTTGAATTTGGTTATGTCAGACATCTTGAACTGAGCCGGCAGCTGCTCTTCAAAAGTCATTGCCTCATAGTCCAACAAATCCTCATGCTTACCCTTCAGCTTGCGGGTGACTGATTCCACCTGATCACGGAGTTTATGTAATTCAGCCTGAGACCCGGCTATCCTTCCCGCGGCATACTCAGCCATGTCATCATCAAAGACAGGGACATCATCATTCAACCTGCTCGGAGGGCCCTCACGCCTCTCATTCTCAGAGCCTCCTGCAGCGCGGGGCACAGCCATATTAGTCATAGCAGTGGTCAAAGCTTGCAGTTGCTCGGTAACCTTAGTGAGATTAGCTTCCAATTGATCCATACGAGATCCATCGTTAACTGATTCGCTCATGTTTGCTAACGGCCTTTTGATGAGCCTTCCCTCTTCCCTAACCCAACGGATATCTATGATGTTTTTTAAAACCCTGAGTCAGCATGTATGCGTGCGATGCATGGAATGTATAAGTCGGCCCAATATCATTTTAAAGCATTCAATCATACTATTGTGTGGTGAAAACTTGTCCCAGTTGAAAAGGCCCAATATGTTAACATTTTTGCGATAACATTGCTAAACAACTTAAAATGATATGAGGCATAAACGGAAAATGGCCCATCTGTATTTTAGAAGCTTTTGGCCCGATTACCATAAAGCACGGACTCGTCCCAATTTAAATTGCCCAACAAGCCCATACCTCATGACAAAAAATCCAGCTGAATCCAAATGACGATGGTCCTAAACATAGGCATAAAGGGATAGTTTCTAATAATCCTACCACTGCAGTTCATGTGTGGGTTTATAGGGTATGGACAAAGGCTCTCATCGACGAAGGATTTCCCACAACTAGGACTCCCCACTCAAGGGTTCAAGTGACCAAGTGAGTGCACCTTTTTTATACCTTAAGGTACGTGCCAACGAGTTACGGTGCATGACTGACTGTCAAATGGATTTCCCATTGAAGATTCCCCAGACGGAGGGTGGAGCGAACTCTCTTAAATACCCAAGCCTATTAGGCTCTTATCGCCTTGGTGATAGGAATAAACAACAAGTCCTCCAAATTAGTCTGTCACAACGAGCTACGGGTAATGATTATCCAGGTGCCTTCACAGCTTTTCCTTATAGAAAGGTAGTGAATGAAGGAAGACACCAAACCATCACATAGCCTTAACAATGCCTTTGATTAAACCCCCTCAACCCACTATAGACACGGTTAACTAAAGCACAAATCATAATCACTACAAGACATTATTTCGGGGCCGATTCTCTATCCCCAGTGGAGTCGCCAGACTGTAGGACACAGAAATTGACGATGTTGTTCTAGGCGCGCGGCCTAGTTGGGAGTACGGAGTAGCCCGCGGGGGACTAAACCAGAGAACTAAAAATGGAGTCGCCACCCGGTGTGAACTGGGAAAATGATTTAAGGCCACACTCACCCATCGCAAGGGAATACCTTAAATCGTTGGGTTCGGAACGGTCCATAACTTACGCCACTTGTAATGAAATGATTTGTCCAATAACTTAACCAAATCTACACAACATATATATTCAAAGATAACCTATATCTAGTTCGCATTCAAGAGAATAAATCATATAACTAAGTTTTCATGCTTTAAAAGTAGGTCGTCACAACGGCAAACATACGATATCACACAAATATCTCATGAGCATGTTGAATTATCAAACAAGAAAAATAAATAATAATCTAAACATAAACGTACATTAGACTCCAATTACGAAAGAAAATAACTAAATCATGCATAAAGGAACAACATACTAGCGGCTAAATCATGCTTAAGAAATAAATAACGTATTAGACTAAATCATGGTTAAAAAATAAATAACCTACTAGACTAAATCATGCTCAAACACAAGGTTGGATGAAACGAAATATGTGTGTCTCTCAAGTGGTATGTGGCATTGTATCCCGAGTACAAACCGCAATACCGTACATTCAGATTCGGCTACGGAATTTACGTCCGGGTTTCAATCCGATATACCGCAAGAGAGAACACATATTCCGTTCATTTGGAAATCAAATCATGCACCAATCCACAATACTCATGCGAAATAAAGTAGTAAAATAAATAAAAAATAAAGGATAATAAATAAAAGGGGTGCCCTCAGGTCTAACCTATTAAGTCGTCTCTCTGAAGTGCGTTACACGGCCGTCGGAAGGTTGATGCTCCGTAACTCCTGCGGTTCACTTGTTCAACGTTTTCCTTCACTGTTTCGCTATTTGGGCTGCTATTTTTACTCCGTTTTACGGTTCTTCTGGTCACTGTTTGGGATTACTATTCCATGGGTATTTTCGGTGGTTACAAGGGCTGTCTCAAGGGCTTTTTTCAGGGGCTGTTTCAGGGGTATTTTCGGTGGTTACAGGGGCTATCTCATGGGCTGTTTCAAGGGCTGATTCAGGTAAAGTTGAGGGCTAGTTTTACGGTTAAGGAGTGGCTGATTTGTGGTGTATTTTATGTGTGGATGTGAGGTAGTTTCTGGTTTGTTCAGTGCGTGAATGTGAGGCTGATTTGTGGTGTGGTTTGTACGTGAATATGAGGCAGTTTCTGGTGTGTTCAGTGCTTGAATTTGAGGCAGTTTTTTGGTGTGGTTTTTGCGTGAGATTGATGGCTGTTTGAAGGGTGTTTATGTGTGAGATTGGTGGCTTACTGATTTGATAGGGTGAGGTTAGCCGAGTGCTGCGTAAGTGTTCAGGGTTGTGATGATTTTTTGTTTATGGTTCGTCGGTGGATGGCTTGATTCCAGGCGGTGGGATTTGTCTCTTGTGCGTGTTTGGTGAGCAGGGGAGAGGAAATTGTTTTGGAGGTTGTGCAACAATGAAGAGGAATTTTGGAGAGCTTGGGCATGAATGAGCTAGGTTATTTTCTTTGTGTTTCTTGAGAATGAACTAGGGGTTCTAACGGTTGGGTTAAGGCTTCTTTTTATAGGCAAAGGAGGAGTAATCCTTGTGCGAATAGGGAAAGGATTTGTACATTTATGGGGATATCTTTTAATTAGGAATGTCTTTTAATTTGATTTGATTTCTTCTCTTTTGATTATGGATATGATTTTATTTTATTTTATTTGATATTGTTTAATTAGGGAATGTAATTTAATCGAATTAGGAAAGCGTTTGATGAGATTTGATTTGTATCTTTTAATTAGGGAATGTGATTTGTCTTGATTTTGGCTAGTGTTTAATGTGTGATTTTGTTAATTTGGAAGGTGATGGGCGGGTGGCTTGGTCTATTGGGCGTGGGCTTGGCTCATTTTGGTGGGCTTGGTGTGTGGTTTGGTTATATGTTGGCTTGGTGTGTGTCTTGCGGGGGTTTGGGCTAAGGATGTGTTTTAAAATAGAGGTCCAACAAGCGAACCTGAAGCTAACCAAGCGAACTAAATCCAAAAAAATGTCAATTCTTGACTTTTCCCATCCGACGACTTTCGTAATTTAAAGAGGTAGTGTCTCCATGTGAGACTCATCATCGGGACTTATATGCAAAAATATAGTGCCTACAGTGGGGTACATATTGTTACAAGGTGATGCCGTTTGGACTTAAGAATGTGGGAACCACTTATCACGAATGGCCGCTAAATTATTCCATGACTTGATGCATAAGAATATTGAGGTATACATGGATGACATGATGGTTAAGTCAGAGATGAGGGCCAGACATATAGAAGTGCGGGAGAAATTTCTTCAAAGGGTCGATAAGTACAACCTCTGACTCAACCCCAAAAAGTGTGTGTTTGGGGTAACATCAGGAAATTTGTTAGGGCATACGGTAGGAATGGGAAAGATAGAAGTGGACCCTAAAAAAAGTGGGGGGCAACTACCGAGATGCCCGCACCGAAGACAAAAAAAAGAAGTTAGAGCTTTTCTCGGGAAAATCCAGTATATCAGCTGATTTATTGCCAAGCTAACATTAGTATGTGAGCCCATCTTCAAGCTATTGAGGAAAGACTAGCCTATGGAGTGGAATAGGCAATGTCAAGAAGCTTTGGTTAAACCGCCCGTCCTGAAACCTCCAAAGTCGGGCAAACCCTTGGTGTTGTATTTGGCCAAAGAACCCGTAGCGCTGGGGGCAATGATGGTACATGCAGATGAGACAGGGGTGGAACATGTAGTCTACTACCTAATTAAGAAGATGCTTTCGTATGAAAATACTAGCTAAGAGGACATAAAGTTATAAAGATTGGGCTGAAAAACTGCCGTATGCCCTGAGGGGGTATATAACTACGGTGAGGACGGTAACGGGAGTCACACCCTATGCTTTGGTTTACAGGAAGGGGGCAGTGTTACCAGTGGAAATAGAGATACAGTCAATACGGGTACTAGCAGAGGCAGGATTGCCTGAGCAGGAATGGGCCTCGCAGAGGTTCGAATAGCTAGCATTACTGGATGAGAAATGGATAAAGGCCTTGTACCACATGTAGCTATACTAGAAAAGGTTGGCCAAGGCGTTCAACAAGAAGGTGTGTCCCACCAAGATCAGAGAAGGTGATTTAGTGCTCAAGTAGTCGAAGCCACTGATAATGGACCCAAGGGGAATGTTCAGGCCCAATTGGTAAGAGCCATACCTAGTCAAGAAGGTGATGGGGAATGGGGCAGTGAGACTGTCAGATTTGGAAGGGAATGAGTTCACTGAGCCCATCAACGTGGATAGGCTGAAACAATACTTTGCATAAAAAAAAGGAAAATAAAATAAAGGCTCGTCGGGTTGAAAATCCGCAAAGGACAGCCCAAGCAAAATATTGAGCATGAGTGAGCAAGAAAAATGGTTAATTATAAAATCCGTGAGGAATAGTTAGCGACAGAGGTATCCTTGCAATGCAGTTCATTATTTCCTTCATGTACTAAGAAGTAATGCAAACGCCTTTATTGAAACAAATGTTCAACATGTTCATAGATTGCATAAATCCCAGCTAACCGAAAAAGATCAGAGTCAAGTAATTACAAATAACGTCTTTTATTTCTTACATGTTGGACCAAGGTCAGGAGATCTAGGAGAGAGACCTCAGGAATGATGATGAAGAACTCCGAGAATGGAGAACAGCCTCAGGAAAGAGGACGAGCGGAGAGCCTCGAAAATAAGGACATATCTGAAAAAAAAAAATAATAAAAATCTTAGCTCGCTGAGTTGAAAACCTGAAAAGGCGACTCATGCAAGATAGAGCAATCTGCTAAGTTGAAAATCTGAAAGGACAGCTTAGGCAAAAGATGGGATGAAGCACAAGGCAGTACCTTTTCTGCATCCTCAGGATAGCAAATGAAAGCTTCAGGAATCATAAGACATATTGTCCAGTATCCGAGAAGGGTAGTAAGAGAAAAATGCAAGACGAGAATGGCAGAAAATTCCTCAAGGAGGGGCATATTTAGAAATCTGGGAATCGAAAGACATGATTTTCAGTATCCCAAAAGGATGAGGCTACTTTCAAAAAGGCATAATCCACATCGACCCGGTGCAGGTGGTTAAGAGCAGAAAGCTAAGCCAGGTCTGGGGATGACCGGTCTACCACCCCGCGATTAAGGGACACAACGGGATCCTGAGCCATTAGACCAAAGAGAACTGAGCAATCACCGAAGGAGAATTGGCAGAAGGAAACTGTAAGCATGCTAAGGGGGTGACCAAAGCCTTTATATGCAAAGGGCACCAAAGGTCAAAAGGATTCCTGAAGGGGTGAATAAAACCCTATAGTGCAAAGAAGGCCTAAACAAGGATGACATCAAGCCAATAGGACAAAGAAACCCCATCGGAATAGGGAATGCATCCATGCATACATACTCATAATTATTGTTTTGTATTCGCATGCTTTGAATAAAAAGCGGCGAGGACGAAGAACTCCGGGAATGGAGAACAACCTCGGGAATGAAGACGAGAAAATAGCCTCGAGAATGAGGATGGATCAGGGGTCGAAGTGCCTCACCACCATCAGTTCGACAGTTCAGGAATGAATCCTATGGTCGAGGCCCACGTCATCAAAAATTTGGTAATGAATCCCAGAGGGCGAAACACCTTATCATCATGGAAAAAACTCCAAAGTGGATCGAAAGGTCACGCTAAATGACGAAAACACCATCACCTATTCAATTCAGGAATGAATCCCAGAGGTCGAAACACCTCAGAGATCAAAGCATCTCACCCCCAGCACGGTTCGGGAATGAAGCCCAGAGGTTGAAACACCTCACCGTCAGTTCGGGAATGAATCCCAGAGATCGAAGCATCTCACACCCGGTATGGATTTAGGAATGAATCCCAGAGATCGAAGCATCTCACACACAACACGGTTCGGGAATGAATCCTAGAGGTCGAAGCACCTCGCCGTCAGTTTGGGAATAAATCCCAGAGATCGAAGCATCTCACACCCAGCACGGTTTGAGAATGAAACCCAGAGGTCAAAGAACCTCACCGTAAGTTCGGGGATAAATCCTAGAGGTCGAAGCACCTCAGGGATGAAATATCTCACACCCAGCATGATTCATGAATGAAGCCCAGTGGTCAAAGCACCTCACTGTCAGTTCAAGAATGAATCCCAGGATCGAAGCATCTCACACCCGACATGGATTCGGAAATGAATCCCAAAGGTCGAAGTGCCTCAGAGATCGAAGCATCTCACACCCAGCACGGTTCGGGAATGAAACCCATGGGTCGAAGCACCTCACCATTAACTCAACTCATTTCGGGAATAAATCCCAGAGATCAAATCATCTCACACCCAGCACGGTTCAGGAATGTAGCCCAAGGGTCGAAGCACCTCGCCGTCAGTTCAATAATGAATCCCAGAGATCGAAGTATCTCACACCCAGCACAGTTTGGGAATGAAGCCCAGGGGTCGAAGCACCTCACCGTCAGTTCGGGAATAAATCCCAGAGGTTGAAGCGCCTCAGAGATCGAAGCATCTCACACCTAGCACAGTTCGAGAATGAAGCCCATGGGTCGAAGCACCTCACCATTAGTTCGAGAATAAATCCCAGAGATCGAAGCGTTTCACACCTGAAATGGATTCGGGAATGAATCCCAGAGGTCGAAGCACCTCGCCATCAACTCAACTCAGTTCGGGAATAAATCCTAGAGATCGAAGCATCTCACACCTGGATCAGATTCGGTAATAAATCCTAGGGTCGAAGCACCTCACCGTTAGTTCGGGAATAAATCCCAGTGGTCAAAGCACCTCAGAGATCGAAATATCTCACACCCAGCACGATTCAGAAATGAAACCCAGGGGTAAAAGCACCTCACTGTCAGTTCGAGAATGAATCCCAGAGATCGAAGCATCTCACACACCCGATATAGATCCGGAAATGAATCCCAGAGGTCGAAGTGCCTCAGAGATCGAAGCATCTCACACCCAGCACGGTTCGGGAATGAAGCCCAGGGGTCGAAGAACCTCACCATTAACTCAACTCAGTTCGGGAATAAATCCCAGAGATCAAATCATCTCACACCTAGCACGGTTCAGGAATGCAACCCAAGGTTCGAAGTACCTCCCTATCAGTTCAGGAATGAATCCCAGAGATCGAAGTGCCTCATAGATCGAAGCATCTCACACCCAGCATAGTTTGGGAATGAAGCCCAATGGTCGAAGCATTTCGCCGTTAGTTCGGGAATAAATTCTAGAGGTCGAAGTATCTCAGACCCAGCACGGTTCGAGAATAAAGCCCATAGGTCGAACCACATCATCATTAGTTTGGGAATAAATCCCAGAGATTGAAGTGTCTCACGCCTGAAATAGATTCGGGAATGAATCCCAGAGGTCGAAGCACCTCGCCATCAACTCAACTCAGTTCGGGAATAAATCCCAAAGATCGAAGCATCTCACACTTGGAACAGATTCGGGAATAAATCCCAGGGTTGAAACACCTCACCATCAACTCAACTTGGTTTGGGAATGAACCTCAGAGATCGGAGCATCTCACAAAAGCAGCGAAACAACAGGTAAGTCCGGCCACGACCGACGAACCAGGTAAGTAAAAAATGCATGCATGACTTTGATAGGGTTGTCACTGTCACACACTGCACAAGCCCCATAAAAGTGGGGGTGACTGTAGGCATTGCATTTTTACATGAGCCCGATGATGAGCCTCGTATGGATGCACTACCTGAAAATTTACAGAAGTTGCAAAAAATGAATGCCGGAAGGAAGGAACAACTCTAAAATTAGCACCTCATCGAATTCGGACTCACTAGCCAGCCTCAGATCTACTCAATCAGTTTCTGTTTCAAACCATAGCCTCAGACACGCCCTTGCACCCTTCAACTTTGGCCCATCCACACGGCCCAAAGCCTATGCAATCCATCCACACGCTCATTAACCCACGCAATCAATCCACATGCCAAAAACCTCATGCAATCCACATGCTCAAATCCTCTCATCAACACTTTCCAATTTAATATGATTTGAAATCACATATTTTCCAATTAACAAGATTTGAGATATCCTCACCATCAAGTTCATGAGATTTTTTCCCAAAATAATTTAATAATATATTCCCCAAATTTCCTTGATTTGTTTCCCTATTTGGATATCTCTTCAAACCATTATAAAAAAGACCAAATCTTGACACAATGGAGACCTTGGACAGCTACAACAAAGAAAAAACCCTAAGGCTTAGACGGTAATAGGAGATAAAAAAACCCTTGGGCATGAACAGCACAAAAGAACCCAGCCACAAAAACCCTACCATCACTGAAAAACAGAGAAGAAACAACCAGCTCATTATCGAAAAAAGCAACCAAAAAACCAGAAATAACAACCAACCAAAATCATGAAAATAACCATCCAATTACCGAACAGCAACCAAAAAACCAGAAAAAATAACCAACCAAAATCGTGAAAACAACAACAAAAAAAATAGTGCAAAAAACAACCAAAGAAACAACCAGAAAAACAACAACAAAAAAACAGCAATGAAATCGAAAAAAAATAACAAAACCAGCGAAACAGTGAAGTAGAAAACAGAGAAAATAACACCCAAAAAAATAACCCAAAATAGCCCAAAAATCACCAAAAACAGCAGCCAAAAACAACCAAAACAGTAAACCAGAAAACAACCAAAATAACGAACCAGAAAATAGTAAAACAGTAACCAAAAAATAGCAAAACATCAACCAGAAAACAATAAAACACTAAGCAGAAATAATGAAACAACCAGTAGAAACAGCTAACCGTCGATCATTCCGGCGACGGCCTAACGCACTTCCGAGGAAGCAACTTAAAAGGTAAGACCTGAGGGCACCCTTACCACATTTATTTCTATAGTTCTGGACACTGCACGTCTGGCTGGACATGAAATACGTCCAGCCTGGTATGCGAAGTCCTACATCAAAGACGGCCAAATTTATGGTCACATTCTTTTCTTTCTTCGACATTTTGTTATTTTTTTTTCTATTTAGTGTTATCTTTTTTTTTTTTATCTATTTACTCGTTTTTATTGTTATTTTATTATTTCACCTTTATTTTGTTTATGTTTTTCATGTTGATAATTATACGCATATGCATGGTTATATTTTTTTATGTCCGTTTACATTCTATTGATGATTATGTATGTTATTAGCCCTTGCGATATATCAGATGGAAATCCAGACGTAAATTCCATAGCCGAATCTTAATGGACGGTAGTTCGGTCTGTACTTGGGATACAACTCCATGTGCCATTCGGGAAATACTCATACATATGTGATAACCCCATTTTTGTTTGCTACTTATTTATTGACGTTTTTCCTACTTTTGACTATTTATTATAATTTTCGTTATCACTTCTTGTATTTCTTAATTTAATATGCTTTTGGAACTATGTTATTGTGATTATTAATATTTATGGTGTGCAAATTTGTTTTTATTTGAATTACTTTGAATGAACTGCATAAGACTTGGCTATACCATTGTATGAACCTGTCCATTATACTGGCATAAGTAATGGACCATTCCGAACCCAACGGTTTGAGGTCTTCCCTTGCGAGGGGTGAGTATAGCCTTAAACCTTTCCCAATTCACACTGGGTGGCGACTCCTTTATTCTCCGGCTTAGTCCCCCGCGAGCTACTCCGTAATCTATACGGGCTGCGAGCCCAATAGTGTCGTGGTCGCTGAGCATCATAGGCATAGTGGTAAACCGCACTTTGCTCCTACATTTACTCTTTAGTTTTGTAACTTGTTCTGAACTTCTGGGGATAAGCCAGGATAACTACAGGAGAATTCTCAACTTGGATCTAGAGTATAGTTATTCTCATAGGGAATACTACTCGAATAGTTTGGGAAAGCTTACTAGCCTGTCTATAGATCTTGAGGACGTACTTGAGGATCAGATACTGGAGAGGTAGTGCCTCGCATACGAGTATCCCAGATATATTACGTATACAATACCCCAACACTCAACCCACTGCAGTCACTGACTCACTAGACCATACTCTGATACCATCTTTGTAATATCCTCGATCTGGTAGATGCTACCGACAGGGAATAGGCTGCATTATTCCCCTAAGCCTTTGTCTTTCTAACTATAAACTAAATTATTACTCTTTTCTCAACCAAACTCGACAACATGAGATAAAAACTCAATATTAATAACTGTATACTTAATAACACTTGCTTTTACAATGACGGTCAGATAACCAAAGACTAATACATGACTTCTACTTGACTCTAACTGGACTCCCACTATCTCTGACTTGAACTGGTGGACTCCATACCCTAGTGACTATATCAGTATTCGCCCTCCCGAGCTCGTCCACCGAGAATACCAGCAAAATAAGAAAACTGGGATTGGAGAGGTTAGACTGTTGTACGATCTAAGTGAGTGGACGAAAACAGAAATACTCTTATAAAAATATTTGGTTCTAAAACCAAAGTTGAAGAAATAGCTGAAAACTCTTTTTCTTTCTGAAAACTCTGGGCTTCTTTCTGAAAATCTCTTCTGAACTCTTTCTGTAAAACTTATCTTTTCTGAAAGTTTCTTATAAAACTAATATTTTCTGAAAACTTTCTTTTCTAAAAAACATTTTCTGAAAACTATTCTGAAATCTGTATCTGTCTCTGAAAAACTGACGTATGAGGTGTTACGTATCGTCGTCCCCCTATACGCCTAACTAGTGCCAAGAGTGCAAATCCCTGACTTTGGGGCGTTACGTATCGTCGTAACCCAAATGATGCCACTCCTGTCGATGAAACTAGTGGTCTTGGGGCGTTACGTATCGTCGTCCCCCAAGCCATTGAACTAGAACTGTGGGTGCGGATGTATGCTACCCTCCAAGCTCTGAAACTAGGATATAAGGGAATCTGTCATCCCTAGTCCTGAACTAGGATCTAGTGGCGTTACGTATCGTCGTCCCCCCAATCCTCTACATGTGCACATGTTATCCGTCAATTCCATGTATGTATCCAGTTACATACTGAGGTTGGTTTTTGTCCCATTCCTCGAAAAACATAAACCATATTCTAAAAAAATTTCTTTCTCAAAAATGACAAAATGAAAGTCAATTTAAAAGGGTAGTGTCCACTCACTGATTGGAATCTGGCTGGTGTTATACCTCTTCATCAAAGGAAATTGCAATTCCTGCAATGGTCTATAAGTGGTAACTTGGTTTGACTATAAACCATGAGATAATTTTCAGAACTAGGCTAAATCTTCTCAATTCAAGTACGTGATATTGTCACTTGGTATATCTGTTGGATAATATGACCCATAGCGTCACTATTTGTACAGATCATGGTGTTGTTGTACAAATTAACTATGTGACAAGGAAATTGCACTCTCATCATTTGTGATTAGATCACCATAGATATATAAATGAAGAGAGGTCCATATGATTAGTTCCTGGATTGAGATGATATGAGACAGTATCAGTCCACGAAGGATTAATCATTAAATATCCCTAACCGGAGTATTATCGAGACTGGACATCGATAATGCGGAATAGGCTAGTATTGCACTTGTGTGCGTTGTGAGGGCACAACGACATAGTTCTCATATATATAAGTATTGGATACTTATGCAAGTGCGATAGGAGGTCGTGTTTCACCGATGGTACGGGAAACAGCTTCGCTCTGGATAGACCCTTCGGAATCCCATTGGTATTATGACTATCTGTCTATGGGAGGCCGAAATCAAGGTAGGTGTGTAAAGTCTTAACCTGAGACTTACATCGCTAATACTTACGATAATCGATAGACTTTGGTCTTGGTGGTACAGGGCTTTAACCGGTTCTGCGTACACCACTTCTGGGTTTATCAGAGAGTCGTAGTGTATTGGGTGTGATGTCAAGACGGAAGTATCACTTCAGTCATAGTGGAGATGATGTCACGCAGGATACGGTATTAGTGCTCTTAAGTATTGCGCAACCATCGGGATGTTATGACTAGGTCATGCATATCCGATTATAGAGACTAGTTACCAGACATCCGACATGTGCTTCGGACGGGGCAGACACTTATCCAGCCCCAGCCCTAGCACGTGACTATCCGATACTGGGCCGATATACACAATACTTGGTATACTACGCTTGATACAGATCTATATATTCCTATAAGAATATTTCTGGAGAATTGGGTAGGCATGGCGCTTTGCTAGAAGCCAACCTTGTCTTGTAAATCGGTATAAACGTAGTACGCGATACTTACGTGTTCGGATAGTCCGACGACCGTATTTACTACCAACATATCCGGAGATCTCATGGGTCGGTTCCTGAAGATTCACCGATGACGTATGACTCGCACTTTAATTAATCTGGGATTAATTAGATGAGAGAGAAAATTAATCTGGGATTAATTACGGAGATATTTTATCTCGGATAAAATATCGTTAAAGAGAGAGAACGATTAATTTGGAATTAATCGATAAATTAATATATTCGATATATTATAACGAAATTAGATTTCGACGCGGAATTGAAATTAGATTTTAATTCGGGCGAACGAATTAATTTAGAATTAATTCGTTAGCGATGTGAATAGTGATTTCGCTAGGCGTAATCATTTAATTACGACGCAACGGAAAATTCGTTAATTAGGAATTAACGAACCCGAGCCCGAGAGTGATTGCGAGCGCATTCGCATTTCGAATTCGAGTGCGGCACGCAAGTCAAATCAAGCGTCAAATCGCAAGTCACATCAATCGTCAAATCACATGTCACTTTGAGTGATGTGACATTTGAGTGATTGATGTGAGTTGATTTGTGTTGATTGCCAAGCATTTAATGCTTTGCTTCTGGGAAAAAGATTTTGGTATATATGTTTTATTATTTTTGGAAAATAAATCAATAAAACCTATTACTTTTTCTTTTCCCTCCTCTCTCTCCTCTGTACACGTTTTTGCTCATTTTGGAGCCAAAAACTTCATCATCTTCTCTCTCGGTCTTGGACCGATTTCTTCATATACTTTTCTGGTTTGACCGATCAATAAAGGAGAAACAAATGATCTTGTTGCAAGATCTATGTGCTAGCACACTCATGGAGGAATACAAAGGTGTTAGGGAAGTGATTTCGTGAGCAAGGAATCACCTTGTGAAGCTTGGAGCTTGGAGCATCAATGGAGGACCACCCAAAGCCGAAAATGGAGCTGCAGTTCAAGCCCATTGCCGAGCTTGGAGGGAGGCAGAAACATGAAGTGCGGATTTGGTTCATCTTCGTTGCATCTCTACCGATCAATGTGAGTTATTCCGCACCTCCTTTGATATGTATTCAACTCGTTTATGCATGATTTATGATCCTTGGGACTTGATTGAAACTCAACAATATCATGCTTGGAATAAGATGTAATGTATGCATGCAAACTGATACGAGACCTTAAGGGTGGTCTCTAACATGATAGGGTGGAACTGGGATGGTTTAAAACTGTTTAAGGGAAATTCTGGTCTTCGCGTCGCGATGCAAGGCTTTGCGCGTCATGACGTGCTTGATTCCAGAAATGAATTGTCTAGAATTTCCATTACACGTCACGACGTAAATCCTTGTGCGTCACAACACATGCAATCCAGAAGAAAATTTGCATAAATTCTCAAGTACGCGTCACGACGCGAGGTGCTTTACGTCTTGACACTAGGACAATATTCAGGCCTAAAATCATCTTTCTTTTGTCTACATGCCCAAATACAATTCTATACTTCTTATTACAACTTCTAGTCATCAATTCTTTAAGTTTCAATGTAAATACATACTAAACCAACTTCTAGTCATCAACTCTTTAATTTCTTGATCCTAATTTCTCATTATCCAGGATTTCAAAGTACTTGATCCTTAATTAGTTCAACCATTGACAATGCCAAATATGTTTCTATCATAAATATATCATCTCTACAACCAAAACTTTTTAATCCAAATTTGGGTCAAATGACCTTACCTTATCTTTGTTGAATTCCATCATCCCTCAAATCTCTCAATGATGCCTAATGAGTGGTAAATAGATCACTATTTCCCATTCATTTGACTTAATATTTTGTATAGTTTCTTGAGTTTTGTGAATATATTGCTGTGTTTTGTGTTTTTTTTTAGATAAATAAAATAACAAGACTCTCTGGAATCAATTCGGGGCCAAAACAGTGAAAAATGGACAAAAAGGGCAAAAATATAAATTTCCTGCTAAAATGTGCTGTTTGCTAAATATGTCGTGCTAAAATGCACCGTGCTAAAATACATCATCTGCTAACATGCGCCGGAGACTGCTAACATGCACCGGACATATTGACCAATCAGTGAAGTTTTGCTATCATACACCATTGCTAACATGCGCTGGCCACATGTCAACATCACATCAAATCTGCTAACGTGCACCGTGCCATGTGTCATCATCATGTGCTACCGACAATACGCATGCCACCTGTCATCATCCGAATGGACCGCATCAACCACATGCCACGTGTCAGCCTTATGTCATCCACATGTCTGATATGTGTCAGCCACATCAGCCGCATGCCGAGTCAGTTTGCCACGTGTCACCCACGTCAGCGAATCACATTTCGCCACGTGTCAAAATTTCATTGGACCGTATCAACAGCGTGCCATGTGTCAAAATTTTATTGGACCAATGGATTACACATGCCACGTCAACAGACAATAGTGCAAGCCGTGTTCTACCACATTGACAGCTCAGGCATCACGACGCGCAGACCTTTATGCTTCGCGACGCGTGAAGCAAATTTTTTTCTATAAATAGAGGCCCAAATTTCATTTGTAATTCATACTTTATTCTGAGGAAGTTGCTGAATGATACGTGTTGATATAGCAGTGTTGGGTTGTATAATCTATTACATGGGTTCCATTGGCCCATGCCCTGCGCACATAGGTTAGGGATAAGATTGCAATATACGAGGCTTGTCTGGGCAAAGTTGGCGGCCTAAATTATATTATTGGAAATGTGCCCGACGATATCAATGGAATCACCCTTGAGCAGAGAGTACAGAAGAATCATCTGGTCCTTTATGACGTTAGTCGTGTGGGAGATGAGCAATATAGTCTGTCTCACGAAGTGGAACCATAGGCGAGCATCATACTTAAGATATCTAGATTTCATCTTAACATATTACTCATTGCTGTTAGGATCCCATACTGCACTAGCGATACAGTGTGTCTGTGTGAGATATTCCAGATCATGGTTCTCCATAGTTTTCGTGAAATCATCATTCTCAATTTCTGGCAGCCTATAGAACCTATTAATCATTGACATATCGAATGCCACTGGCCTACCTCATACCATCACCTAACACCCTAGGTGTTCGAAGGAATTAGCATATATCTCCCTCACCACAGGAATAACTGCTGGGTTAGGCTGTGTGCAAAGCTTGAACCAATGACATTGAGCTTTAACTAAGTCAATCTGGGGGAATTGTTCAGGGTTCACCACAAATCTTCTCTCAATTATGGGGACCTTTTGCCTTATTCCTTTCTCATAGTGTTTCTTCATTACCCCCGACATAAATTTAACTGTGTCATATAATGGTGTAGCGGCAGCTTGTCCACGTGATAGTTTTGACGCCATGTGACAATGTGGGGTAGGCTTCAGAAAATTTTTGGCAGAGTTTCCCTTGTTTATGAAGGTTTTTCCCAATTACCTGTTGGAGTTTCTATAGGTCCCAAGATCAAAACTCAAGCATGAATCATAAGTGAATACAACGACGGAAGTGCGGAATACTTACATCGAGCGGTTGAGAGACGATTTGGGCAACAAAAATTCAAATTCTGCTCACTTTTCAAGGCAGTGGGCTGCTGTGAATAGTGAATTTCGCCCCTTGTCTTCATGATTTGAAGCTCCAAGCTTGAACATTTTGGTTCCCGGCTCATGGGTGGACTTCCCTATCACCTTCGCATTGATCTCGGAGTGTGCTAGCACTCTTGTTTTGCCACAAAACACACTTGCTTCCCTCCATTTTTCCTTTGCTTCCATCGGCAGTTCACTGCCTCAAGAACAAGAAGAAATACGTGAGAGAGGAAGGAGAAATGGTGAGAGAGAGAAATGAAAAGTGTGTTGGAAAATTAGTTTTTAATTTGCTTATATATTTTCTACAAAAAATAAAAGCAAATACACATCCCTTTTTCTTTCAAAAAGTCAAAGGAAGATATAAAAACAATATATGTCTTTCAACTTTCAAAAAGTTGATTTCCAACCACTCACATCAAGTCTTTTCAATCAATCAATCTAATCAATTGTCACATCACTCAAAGTAACATGATTTGACGCTTGATGTGACGCTAGATGCGACTAGCGATTTGACGCTTGATTTGACTTACGTGCCGCACTCGAATTCGAATTGCGAATGCGTTCGCAAATAATCTCGGGCTCGGATTCGCTAATTCTAAATTAACGAATTTTCCGTCGCGTCGTAATTAAATGATTACGCCTAGCGAAATCACTATTCACGTCGCTAACGAATTAATTCTAAATTAATTCGCTCGCCCGAATTAAAATCTAATTTTAATTCCGCGTCGAAATCCAATTTCTTTTAATATATCAAATATATTAATTAATCGATTAATTCCAAATTAATCATTCTCTCTCTCTTTAAATTAATATTTTATCCCAGATAAAATATCTCTGTAATTAATCCCAGATTAATTTTCTCTCTCATCTAATTAATCCCAGATTAATTAAAAGTGCGAGTCATACGTCATCGGTGAATCTTTGGGAAGCGACCCATGAGATCCCCGGATATGTTGGTAGTCAAATCGGTCATCGGACTATCTGAACACGTGAGTACCAAGTACTACGTTTTACCGATTTACAAGACAAGGTTGGCTTCTAGCAAAGCACCAAGTCTACCCAATTCTCCGGACATATCCATCTAAGAATATTTAAGATCTGTATCAAGCGTAGTATACCAAGTATTGTGTATATCAGCCCAGTATCGGATAGTCACGTGCTAGGGCTGGGGCTGGATAAGTGTCTGCCCCGTCCGAAGCACATGTCGGATGTCTGGTAACTAGTCTCTATAATCGGATATGCATGACCTAGTCATAATATCCCGATGGTTGCGCAACACTTAAGAGCACTAATACCGTATCCTGCGTGACATCATCTCCACTATGACTGAAGTGATACTTCCGTCTTGACATCACACCCAATACTCTACGATTCTCAATATACCCAGCAGTTGGCGTACACAGAACCGGTTAGAGTCCTAGACGACCTCAACTAAAGTATATTGATTGTCGTAAGCATTAGCGGTGCAAGTCTCAGGTTATGACCAAATACACCTACCCTGATGTCGGACTCCCATAGACACATAGTCATAATACCAATGGGATTCTGAGGGGTTTATCCAGAGCGAAGCTGTTTCCCGTACCATCGGTGAAACACAACCTCCTATCGCACTTGCATAAGTATCCAATACTTAAATATATGAGAACTATACCGTTGTGCCCTCACAACGCGCACAAGTGCAATACTAGCCTATTCCGCATTATCGATGTCCTGTCTCGATAATACTCCGGCTAGGGATATTTAATGATTAATCCTTCGTGGACTGATACTGTCTCATATCATTCTCAATCCAGGAACTAATCATATGGACCTCTCTTCATTTATATATCTAGGTGATCTAATCACAAACGATGAGAGTGCAATTTCCTTTGTCACATAGTTAATTTGTACAACAACACCATGATATGTACAAATAGTGACGCTATGGGTCATATTATCCAACAAACCTAATGATCCAATTTCATAATTGCATGCTCAAATCAATTTTACCCAATTTCAAGCTTTATGACATACTTGGCAATTTGGGGATTTTTCGTCCGATTCGAATTCAATCCAATTGATTCCGCAATCGACATTAAATCATCATCCCGAATGATTTCCAACACATCCAATTGTCGAAAATCAAAAATCCCAAGACATTAAAGGGCATCACATTTTCGGCCAAGGAGGAAATTTGGGGAAAAAATGATCCAATCAATTTTCTTGAAATTGACCCAATCAATCTTCAATTCAAACACAATTAAGCACACAAATCCATCCAATTTAATTTATCATGCTCAAAATCAAGTTGCCCAAATTTTAGCCCTAACTTTTTCATGCTTTTAACCTAAGCTCTTGATGCCATTGTTGGAGTTTCTATAGGTCCCAAGCTCAAAACTCAAGCATGAATCATAAGTGAATACAACGATGGAAGTGCGGAATACTTACATCGAGCGGTTGAACGAAGATTTGGGCAACAAAAATTCGAATTATGCTCACTTTTTCAAGGCAGTGGGCTGCTATGAATAGTGAATTTCGCCCCTTGTCTTCATGATTTGAAGCTCCAAGCTTCAACATTTTGGTTCCGGCTCATGGGTGGACTTCCCTATCACCTTCGCATGATCTCGGAGTGTGCTAGCTCTTGTTTTGCCACAAAACACACTTGCTTCCCTCCATTTTTCCTTGCTTCCATCGGCAGTTCACTGCCTCAAGAACAAGAAGAAATGCGTGAGAGAGGAAGGAGAAATGGTGAGAGAGAGAAATGAAAAGTGTGTTGGAAAATTAGTTTTTAATTTGCTTATATATTTTCTACAAAAAATAAAAGCAAATACACTTCCCTTTTTCTTTCAAAAAGTCAAAGGAAGATATAAAAACAATATGTCTTTCAACTTTCAAAAAGTTGATTTCCAACCACTCACATCAAGTCTTTTCAATCAATCAATCTAATCAATTGTCACATCACTCAAAGTGACATGATTTGACGCTTGATGTGACGCTAGATGCGACTAGCGATTTGACGCTTGATTTGACTTACGTGTCGCACTCGAATTCGAAATGCGAATGCGTTCGCAAATAATCTCGGGCTCAAATTCGCTAATTCTAAATTAACGAATTTTTCGTCGCGTCGTAATTAAATGATCACGCCTAGCGAAATCACTATTCACATCCCTAACGAATTAATTCTAAATTAATTCGCTCGCCCGAATTAAAATCTAATTTTAATTCCGCGTCGAAATCCAATTTCTTTTAATATATCAAATATATTAATTAATCGATTAATTCCAAATTAATCATTCTCTCTCTCTTTAAATTGATATTTTATCCCAGATAAAATATCTCTGTAATTAATCCCAGATTAATTTCTCTCTCATCTAATTAATCCCAGATTAATTAAAAGTGCGAGTCATACGTCATCGGTGAATCTTTGGGAAGCGACCCATGAGATCCCCGGATACGTTGGTAGTCAAATCGGTCATCGGACTATCCGAACACGTGAGTACCAAGTACCACGTTTTACCGATTTACAAGACAAGGTTGGCTTCTAGCAAAGCACCAAGTCTACCCAATTCTCCGGACATATCCATCTAAGAATATTTAAGATCTGTATCAAGCGTAGTATACCAAGTATTGTGTATATCGGCCCAGTATCGGATAGTCACGTGCTAGGGCTGGGGCTGGATAAGTGTCTGCCCCGTCCGAAGCACATGTCGGATGTCTGGTAACTAGTCTCTATAATCGGATATGCATGACCTAGTCATAATATCCCGATGGTTGCGCAACACTTAAGAGCACTAATACCGTATCCTGCGTGACATCATCTCCACTATGACTGAAGTGATACTTCCGTCTTGACATCACACCCAATACTCTACGATTCTCAATATACCCAGCAGTTGGCGTACACAGAACCGGTTAGAGTCCTAGACGACCTCAACTAAAGTATATTGATTCTCGTAAGCATTAGCGGTGCAAGTCTCAGGTTATGACCAAATACACATACCCTGATGTCGGACTCCCATAGACACATAGTCATAATACCAATGGGATTCCGAGGGGTCTATCCAGAGCGAAGCTGTTTCCTGTACCATCGATGAAACACAACCTCCTATCGCACTTGCATAAGTATCCAATACTTAAATATATGAGAACTATGCCGTTGTGCCCTCACAACGCGCACAAGTGCAATACTAGCCTATTCCGCATTATCGATGTCCTATCTCGATAATACTCCGGCTAGGGATATTTAATGATTAATCCTTCGTGGACTGATACTGTCTCATATCATTCTCAATCCAGGAACTAATCATATGGACCTCTCTTCATTTATATATCTAGGTGATCTAATCACAAACGATGAGAGTGCAATTTCCTTTGTCACATAGTTAATTTGTACAACAACACCATGATATGTACAAATAGTGACGCTATGGGTCATATTATCCAACATTACCACCGTAGGTTTTAACTATGCAAACACTTCGATAAATCCAACCACACACTATGCCCCCAAACTTCAATAATTTTTGCAATTCCACAACACAAAGCACATGAAAATAGTAAGAAAAAATAAAAATAAAAATAAAAGTGTGGAGGAGTGTTGAAACCTGAAAAATGATGGAGCCAAGCACATGATTTGATAGGCACACAAGTAGTATAGAGATGAGTGTGGGATAGATGTTGGAGGAGTGGGAAGTGGATTGGGTGAATTTGTGCTTGAGTGGTGATATTGGGGAGTGATGGACGAATGAGTTTTGTGAGAAAAGTGTTGGGATTGCTATTTCTAAGTGTTGATATCGGGAGCGCATCACAATGCAAATTAGTTTGAGTCGCGATGGTAGTCCCTAAAAATTCAGGGTTTTGCGTCGCGACACGAAAGGCTCCTCAGTTTTCTTCTTGAACGAGTCGTGAAGCTGAAGCTCTGGCGTCGTGATGCACTATTGCTCAATGTCTTAATATAATCACATGCTTTAATCAAACCCCAGACGATATACTCGTTGAATACTCTCCAAGCCAAAGACTCATTGACTTAGAGAGTATGAGATAAATTGTAAGGGATAAATTTGGGCCAATGACCCAATTGTCTTTTCATCTCAGGCTTTTATATCAAACAAAGCCCAATTGACAATAGGGCAGTCTATCCATCCTTCAAACAATATACTCAATTTACGGGCCAAACTTAGGCCGATAACCCAAAAGTCTTTTCATCTCAAGCCCATTATTAGACAAAGCCCAAGTGACAACAAGGCAATCCATTGGGTATGTTGGACAATTATGACCCATAGCATCACTATTTGTAAAAGACATGGTGTTTTTATACAAATTAACTATGTGACAAAGGAAATTGCTCTTTTATCATTTTGTAATTGGATTACTTGGATATATAAATGATAAAAGTCCATATGATTAGTACCGGATTAATAAGATATGAGACAATATTAATCCACGAATGGTTTAATCATTAAATATCCTTAGCCGTAGTATTATCGAGACTCGACATCGATAATGTGGAATAGGCTAGTATTACATTTGTGCGCGTTATGGAAGCTTAACGGCATAGTTCTCATATATTTAAGTATTGGATACTTATGCAAGTGTGATAGGAGGTTCT